>JASCZW010005200.1:0-173756 GCA_034211315.2 Aedes japonicus
ACGCTGTTCTAAATAATATTTGAGGCAACTCGACATTTTCTTCTTCTTAAATTTGTTACCGTCCACATAGAACTCGCTCTTGCCGTTGAAGGGCAGCAACCCCCGGCAGATTTGGCTAAAATGAGCTTACATATTGCGTTTCGTCGTCCATCACACTGGCAGCCATATTTTGTCAGCGTCTTCTCGTAGAGCTTCCGTGCCCGAGTTTTAGCCGCCGATTGATGCCGCTCATCGCGGTTTGGGAAGTTCTGTACCTTGTATATATGTAATCCAGCTCTCTTCTTTGCATTCTGGACGTAGCTCTGCGACATGCCGATCTTTTTAGCCAAATCACGGCTTGAGACGTTGGGATTTACATACATTAATTGTTATGTTATATATTCTCCGTGCGAGGATGCATTGGGATTTGCTTTAATCATCCGCTTCACCTTTCCCTCCGTCTTTTTGGTCTCCGGTCCCGGTTTTCTTTCAGCACCTTTGCCGTGGTCCAACGTCAACCGCTCATGAAACCGCTTCAACACTCTGGAGACGGTTGAATGGTGAATGTTCAACATTTTTCCCAACTGCCGGGTGCGACGAGTGGTCAGGAAATTCCAGGTGTTTGGAAAGAATTTGTTCTCTCGACTACGCGTTGGTTCACCTCCATTTTCTACGTTGAATCGGAGAACATCGACTTCGAGTTTGACACCATGTAAACAATACACATCAATGAGAAAGTGTGCAAAATTTGGTTGATTTTTACCCAATGGTAAAAAAGTTGTGCCCTGTTGAATGTGTCGCCGTTAATTTCGTGATTCGACTCCTTTACGTTATATTACGATTTACCTGAAACGTTACGTATTGATGACAAAATTGTAGAGCGTGAATTTAGTCATTGTTTTAAATTCACTTACGACGGTGTTCAATATTGTACTAGAGAAAGTTGTGTAAAGTTAGGCTATGATGATTCCTTTGTAAATATCGGAGTTAACTTTTATCATGATGAACATGTGCAAGTGGATCGAAACGATGAAGTTTAGATTATTGGCAGAAAACTTATCACTGTCGCGATTTATAGCAACATGTATTCTATTGAAAACAGCACTGACTATCATTTGAAAAAAGTAGACCATGAAATTCGGCATTGCTTTAGCGTTTCGGTTCAAAACGAAAATGTTAAATTATTACATTGACGGTGTCAAATGCAATAAATTAACTTTTAATAAATAACTCTATTCTAGTACCATTATAGTACAGAAAGTACCATCAAAGTGTTATGGAACTAAAAAGGCTGTTTTGTGCATTAACAGTGTTAATTTATCAAATGTACATGACCTCCTCATCAGCGTATTTGATTGATAATAGGGAAAACAAAAATGAATACAAGATAACAAAATGAGTTATCGTGATGTTATTTGGCAGTTATTCTACTTTGGTTTAAGAGGGGTCCATAGAAGATAAATGTTGCTTGCCATGCCAAGGCCGTGTAGCAACATGATATTACTAATCTAGAACTGGGTTTATTAACAGCATTTTGACTAATTGGTACTATGTTTAAAAATAACGAAGTATCACCTTTTGAAAGCGAAGAAACATCCAAAAACACATGTTTCTGTCTTTCGTCACTGTCACTTCATTTTCTCGTTAAATCAACGTCATTGTGTTGACTAAATTACAGAAAGACTTTTTACCCTCCCTCTTCGTCGACGAGTTTACCTCTGAAGAATCGATTTCAAACGATTCTTCCCGGTGATTTGTTTATTTTCACATCAACACTTGCGTGACATGCGTGACATCTCCAGTCACGGGCAATTGGCAACATTACTCATCTGTGCATGACACTCAATGTATCTACTTTTCCTTTTCAACTCGATGATCCCAACATGGATCCATAACTAGCAGTTAAGATGCCTCTATTTTCGCATTTTATTAATCAAGCTATATGGGATTTATCATTAACATGATTTAACATTCCACTCAGAACAAAACCGTGTTTAATTGATCATTTGTCAGTAAATTCTGATGCAATGGCACAATTGGTTTTTGCGCCTTTAATTAGCGTATACCAAACTGATACAGAATTCCTGAACCTCCACAGTCGGCGGTAAACCCGCAACATACATTCTCGAAATGTTCAAGGTTGCCGAATGGTTAACGCCACCCGCTGCCGCCTGACACCACCACTGCAACTTACCCCGCAATCATCGAAGAATCCGGGGATCGTACGATGAAAGCATCCGGAGAAGAAATGCCAAACATACACAAACACGCTCATAAATCAAGGAAAACTGCAAGAAAGCAACAATCATCAAACACATGACTAACTTAAAGAACTTGTTCGGAGATTCTACAAAGGCGAGTCGAGGCAACCGTCAAGGATTAAATTCATCAAACGAAATTCGCGCCTCTCGTTCGGACAGTTAAATTGACTGATATTTCGCTTGAATGCATGTTTTCCTTTTCTTCGGCATCCATTCGCCAAATTCAAAACTGCACCGACTGTAAAATTGAATTGTTTTGAGTTATCGAGATTCTTCCTGATTCTGGCGTTGCTGCGGCAGAAAGCTCATTTCTCCAATCGTGCACATAACTGACCTCCCGGGATCCTTCTGGGAAATGAGAAATTTGATCTCGGAGCTGATGACAAAGGTATCACAGGCGCACGAATACCACTACCTGTAGACATGCATTCGCGGAATATGACTTTGTTGGCCGCTAACGATGAACAAACGAACCGCCCGATCTGAAGGCCAATTGAGTTTTAATTTAGTCTTGTTTATTTCTTTTAGATCCCGTGAACCTGAAACGTCATGAATTCTCACGATCGGTCGACGCAAGCGCTTTCAGGAATGCATTTCTCCTATCCGGCCGGCGTCCCGGTTTGTTCTTCGGTGCCATTTGATTGGCTCTGATCCTTGACCCTTTTCGGCGAAATCAAATGGTGACGACAATAAAGCTACATATAGCCAACGATTGAAACGAAAACTAGTATAACGGGAGTGCACACTACTGCAGATTCTGTGTCGTCAAGCACCGAGACTGTATAGTGTTTATTCAGAGCACGAACAAAATAATAGATTGCGAAAACACAAACAAATGAATCAATGTCAGCGCTTTAGCGGCTCAGACTGAACATGGGAGGGAAATTGTACAATGAAAGTTGATTGAATCTAAATAAATTTTTTGTGTTTTCTGACCGATCGGCAACGGATGGTTTGATGAGTAATGTACTGGGTTTATTGATCGAGCGGAGGCTGAGAAATGTATATGTTACAATGAAAAACGTGGTACGGCAGGCAATTCTTTTTTTTTTTTAAGATCAATAATTCTTCTTCGAGGGTTCCCCTTCCATCTTCGCGAACGATTTTTCGCGTTATTGCGAAAGTATTGATAAATATTATGTTCTGCTTGAAAAAAAACAGTTTTGAATTTCGATGAAAAGTTGTTAGCGGGGTTTGTTTTTGAAAATTATGCAAAATCACAATGCAATCTTGCTTTTTATTCTGGGTGAACTAGACGAAAAACGCGTACCAGGCAAAGTTAAAGCAACTATAACGGATTCAAGAGAATATTACCCAACTCCCACGAAAGCTCTTCATAGGGGATTCCGATAAGAGGTTCCAAAAATAGAAGATATCGTAATTTTTCTTGCCTTATTTCACTTTTATGAATGTGTATGCGGTGTGCGGATTCAAAGTGGAGCCACTCGTGAAAATGCTCTTAATTCTTTTTCTTAGCAAAAACATTCAGTTATAATGTTTGGAGATTGGAAATATCATCCCATCATCATGGTATCCCAGTAGTAGACAGCAATTTCTGCTATAAAAAGTATCGATAGGTCCGGTCCGATGGCGTTCGGCAGGCTGTGAAATTGAAAATGTAACACGCTCAATATCAGTCCTGAACATCCATACAACACACCTCAAGAAACTTAGGACTACCGTTCTGCACCTGATATTTATAAATAATCGGATTATGCACCACCTCTAAAGAAGACCGGTCATCACGGTTTGTTTGCCGGGCATGAGTAGGCTCCGTTTGTTCCATACAAAAGGTCATAAAGGCGTCTCGGCTTCGCCAAATTCACCCTCTCCAGACTCATAGATTCTTACACTCTAAAGAACAACATTTCCAACTCTAACCTAAGCATATATGAGAAAACTTTCATCCTCAGCTTTAGTTCATCATCACGGAAAGATTTCCACCAATCACGCTAGAGAGCTAAACTAAATGCCCAATAACTGCATCGATTCAAATTGGAACAGCGCGTGAACTAGGAAATCTTTCAGGACACTAAATGCTTTTCATTTTCACAGCCTACCGAACGCTATCGGATCTATCGATACTTTCTTTTCACATCTCTGGTTCTAATAGAAATTGCTGTCCACTACTGGGATCCCATGACGATGGGAAGACATTTCCAATTTCAAAACATAATGATTCAATTATCGTACTTTACGCACTAACGTACTTAAAACATAATTACTAATCAGTCATTCCATAAAATACAGATATAGTGGGTCTCAGAATTTCGTGAAAATTGGTAGCTTTGTTCCTTATTTTTTATTTTTGCATTAGGGTGATCATTTCCACGTTAAGGCAGTTCAAAAATTCTTTTATTTTTAGTCTTACCAAAAATCACTTTTTTCAGGGAATCATAACTTTTGAATCAGTGAACCGATTTAAAAAATTTTAACACAAAATGAGAGATAATTTATCATACTCAAAAGGTAAAATATAATGGAATTGAAACTAGACTAGAAGGCGCTATACGATTTTACATTTTTTTCTTAAAATTTTAGACTGTTTTACACAATATATCAAAAAGTTAGAGAAGAATATTTTTTCGTTTTCGAGATATATTTTTTAAGTTTCAAGCTTTGGGTTTATGCGCCATACCCATATGCGACTAAATTATCATGTGTCTCCATTGATTTACGGTGACTTTAACATAGTCATTGATTTTCGATGCTCGCGATTTTTGAAACCGTCCTAACATGAAACTGGTCTACCTAATGCAAAAATTAAAAAAACATGTGCAAAATATTTTGTGATAAGACATAAAACTAAAAATTTTCTAGAAATTAGAAGAAGAATTAGTATCTTCCATTTAATTCCAACTACCTTTGCTTATCTTCGATAGATACGCGTATTTCGTCTACAGTGTGCGGAACTTCTTCAGTGTCTCGTACTAATAACTCGACTGAAAGAAAAACTCATTAAATCGCTTACATATACCGTATATATGCACGTATATATATATATACATATATATTTTCAAACATACAAACGTTTACCTACTCATTGTGTTGTTTATACCTATCTTATTATTAGTTTGTCTATACTCATCCTGAGTCAAAAACAAGTAGTACTCAATATCTAATTCGCTTCTTTCTCATATATACCTAACATACTTATTGTGTAGCAGCGGTGCTCCGCTTCGTCGGGTTTGATGTCGTTTGGGTAGTAAGTTGAAGAGCCATGATAACCATTGCCTTGGTCTCTTGCTTAGTAGATTGTGTTCTGTTGTTTGTTTATTTCTAAGCTTTCTGCGACGTCGAATTTCCAGGGTGTAGATGTAGTCCGTAATATTGTGATGTCATTCGTCGTTATGTCGTGATTTTCCGTGAAGATGTGTTCTGCGACTGTTGATTTGAAGTTATGTGTTATTTTTAAAAAATTTCACCAAATTCTGAGGCCAACTATATCGCTATTTTAAGGAATGGCTCGATGAAAAAAACTAAGGTTAGTTTTGAACATTCACCACACGAATGGCATAACAAGTTTATCCGAAGGAGCTCGTGTAGTCTGTAATAAAAAAATCTTCTATAAATATATTCTAATGCCTCGAGTTGACCGACATTTTGTGGTGTACGCTTAACCCTTTTTTTACTATCGGTTGAAGAAACATGTGATTAACTAGTTTCAGTAACAATCAAGCAGTTGCTGCCATTTTCACGATTGGATGTTGATCGACTTACCGGCTTGACAAGGGCTTGGCCAAGTTTTTGGAATACTTTCACATACCATTTAACAAATTAAATAACAAGTGCATAGGTCCACAGTTGAAATAATTATCCTCATAACGTTTCACAATATAATTAACTCGCAGATTCATAAATTAATTATAGAACTTACTTTTTTATTATTAAATATTCCTTTCTTGATTGATTTTTCTACTGAAAATATGTCATAGTCAAAAAAATTAAAACGAATTTCTTCTTTTACTTTCAGGTAAAACACCACAACCATACTACGAAACCAAGAGTGTAGGATTATTCAAATAAGGTAGCGATTATAACATAGATAAAACCATAACTGAGAATAGATGAAGATCAAGGGATGAGACAACGTGCAATTTCAGTGTTGCTGTTAAGGTACCTTGTGAAACACTCGATTCTCAATGTATCTCAATACCTTTTGCCTCTTCATTTTGTGATTTTTCAAACCATGCGTCAACACTTATCCACGTTATTTTCACACCAAGTATGTATGATATGTACTACCAACCATTGTAGCACGGAAAATAAGTCCGATAGCAATGGGCTCTCCTCTCTGTTAGACTTGATCAAGCTTTAATAACCACTGATTATCCCAATCGTGCCATTGTATGAAAAGCCAAAAATGGGTTGGGTGGATCAATGGGCAACATCACTTATCCACAGGGATATAAAGAATCTCCTTCCAACAACAAGATTGAACAATTGGTCAAAAGAGCAAGCTATCTAGCATGAGGATGCTCCAATGGGCGGGGACTCTATTCACAAACTGTTAGCAATAGGGAGTTGCCATCCCCACTTTCCCCATCCAGAGTGCTTCAATCGGGTGCCCTAATGGTCCCTCCTATTCCAATGAAATATTTATACAATAGTGTTTATATTTATGTTAATGAAAAATTCTACAATCATTCGTATCTATTATATATGATCTCCATTCAGTTTATCTTGAAAGGCAAGAAATGTCGTAAAGTGTTAAAGTGTAGAGTTTTGTGGTTCACGCATGAGCACGTTCTCGTTTGTTTTCAGCGATAGCAGCAATTAACCAAAATCTTGATTTAAGATATCCTGAAAAAGTTTGTTAAATATGGTGAGAACTACACAAAACTAACAAAACTAAAATATAAACATTTTGATTTACTGTTGCCATGATCACTGTTTGCTGCTTGATGCTGATTTTATAACAGCAATCCGCTTTTATTTTTGCTGGCCTTATAGTTATTGTTACTGAGTTGGGAAAACGGGGAAGATTTTATTGAAAGGGAGTTAAAGACAAATGGATATTAAAAAAATCCATAAGTAAAATGAAGTTAAATCAATAAAAACAATATTATCATATATAATGATATTGTGAGTTATGATAAAGTAATGACAAGGTTGACCCGTAACGCTGGTAGATCACTTTTCGTGGTGCGTTACGGGGTATCAGATCTACCATCGATCTCTAGTCCAAATTAATTCAAACTAGGGAACATATTTGTTTTTTGTAGCTAAAGGAACATATTTTAGTCCTTATAACATTTTATGTCTTATGAAAAGTGACGATACTCGTTTTGCAATTGTGCGAGGATGAGCTTAGAATAAGTAAAACATGGCTAGTCTTCATTTATGTGAATTCTCATTGTCTATTTGATGTTCTATAGTTTGAATTGGTTATGACTAGGGTTCTGATGCATTGTCAGTATCGGAGTCATAGTTTGTTTGCTTTGCAATGAATCTGATTTTGACTGATAAAGGGGCGCGCCTTTGAAGAGTGCTCTCACTCCTCAAAGGGTTTAAATAACGGAAACTTTCAATAAAATTTGATTCATTGCCAACAAAACAAACAATGACAACTGTAACAACACCGAAGACCTCATAATTTCTCAATAGTGATGAGGTAAATCGACATGCACTAAACAAAGGATACGGGATATACAACAATAGATCAAATTACTGGTCGCAGTAGTATATGTCCCGAACAGAGGAATAAAAATGACAAGGATTGACCTGTAAAATCAAACACTAGTCAAACGGCACACAGCGTGGCAAAAATTAATTTAGCTTAGATTTGAGAAAATGTCCATTTGGAAACCGGAAATAAACCGGATAAAACACATTAAGTAATAAGTGCAAAAGCTGACCACAGATTCCGTAATTATCAAAAACCTACCACATACGTAATTTTCTTTGTTATATAATGGACATATATGGAATGCTAGATGTTATAAATTGATATTATATTTGGTGTTAGTTTAAGTCAGATACCGCCTACTTCAGGTTTGTTGTATGAAAATGTGAAGTTACTGATAGTATGGAAATAATATAATGTTGTAAAGAAATGCTAAATATTGTACATATAATATTGAAACGCAGCTATTTTTCTATTCCACTGCGATGTTAGATGATTGGAACTCTTAAATGGCAAAAATTCAAACGCGAGATAATGAGATAAACTTGATCATCTGGCAACCTAGCAAAATAGCAAAGAAAATTTAAGCAAACAATAATGCGAAATAAATTTCAAATGAGTATGATTGGTGGCCAAAACGGAAACTCAATAAATAAATAAAAAAAAAGGAAATTCTTCGATAACTCCTGTTCCTTTCTGGGTCCATAAATGATTCTCTATGTCTGTGAAATAGAAAATGTAGCCTAATTATCAATGATAATTTCGGAATGAATTATTTTGGACGAAGATTTTTTTTGTAGAATGTCTGTTCAAGTACATAACGTGAGTTAGGTGGGACAAAACATACAACGATGCAAATGCGAAGCAGAAAATAGCATACAAAATATTGTGAAGGGATGTTATAATATAAAATGACAATAACAATTATATCTGTAATATCTGCATGTCCTCTGATCCTGCTGAAATTGAAGACGGACTTGCATTATCATAGACGGTGGAAGAAAACAATTAAAAATTACTGTACAAATCTTACCACGAAAAATGGTAGTAGTCTTTATACGGTTTATAATTTCAGATCATCCATGGAACTCCCAATTTTTCATGGAAGATCGGCAATTATAAACCGTATAAAGAATACTTCCATTTTTCGTGGGGGTTAGATTTCAGCATGCTACCTTACCAGGGTCACGCTGCCTACATCGCCTTGGTGCGGCTGTCACCTAATGAATAGTTGACGCGATACAGCGTTTCTTACTCAACCACTGGTTTCCAGGACAGACGCTGTTTGAGACGCACCTCCTTGGTGGACAGACGCTCGATACGCACCTCCTCAATGTAGCTGAAGTCAGAAGGACAACAGTGGCCAGGCTGCACTACCAGCTAAGTACGCAACCCTTAGCTGGCGGTCTTTGTCATCACTTGACCCGTGGAAGCATGAGGTAGGAACTTGTGAGGACCATAGCTATGTTGCGAAGACGCACGATCCATCTTTGTTGTCTACTCACCATTTTGCAGCCCGCGTTATTTTCACACCAAGAGAGAGATAAATGATAATTTATTCATTTTCTTGACATAACGTCATTTATAACATTACATGTTACACAATATCCTTTCAACGCTCTCGATTCATGACTGCTCCTCTTCAATGTCGTGGGTACTGCCTAGATCTTGCTCCGCTTGACCTAACTACCTTACTCGTCATGGCCCTCGTTGTCTAGTGCCAACCGAATTCCTATCAAAAACCATTTTCGTTAGATAGTTGTCAAGCATTCTTGCAACATGTCCTGCCCAGTAATTGCAACAACATTTGCCAACCTCACGAATACTGGCACCGCAAGATAACGCAGCTCATGGTTTCTTTTTTCGCCTCCAGACTCCGTCCTCTAGCACTCCACCAAGGATGGTTCTTAATACCCGTCGCTCGAACACTCCGAGTGCTCGCAAGTCCTCTTCGTGCGTTGTCCACGGCTCATGTCATTAGTAAACAAGCGATCTTTTTAGCGTTTTGTACAGGGTGCACTTCGTATAGGAGCTAAATTGGTTGGAGAGCCCGTATTAGGCACTACTTCCATTGATATTGTGCAGTAACAAGTGAGCCAAAATAGACAAATTTGTCGTCTACCTTGAACTCATCTCCATAGATCGTTACACTGCTTCACTGCTTCACGCTTTAGTCTAATTTCAACGTCATTGGCTAAAGCAGATGAATCCTAGAGGGTTTGAGCTGTTTAGTGGAATACTTGTAACTATAAATTAGAAGAAAAATTAGTAATCTCCATTTAATTCCAACTACCTTTGCTCATCTTCGACAGATACGCGTATTTCGTCTACAACATGCAGACTTCTTCAGTGTCTCGTACGAGTCAGTCGAGTTATTAGTACGAGACACTGAAGAAGTCTGCACATTGTAGACGAAATACGCGTATCTGTCGAAGATAAGCAAAGGTAGTTGAATTAAATGGAGATTACTAATTTTTCTTCTAATTTATAGTTAAACAGATGAATTGAATGGATCTGAGAATCAAGCCCCACATTTTGAACGCCGCTCGTCCCATAACACCTTCAAGAGCAATGTACAACAACAGACTAAAGATTCCATGGCAAAGCTCCCTGCGGTATTCAACTAAACCTGATAATCCACCCGATATCTTCACACAGCACTAGGTTCCATCCATCGTAGCATTGATTAATCGGGTCTGCTTCCCTGGAAAGCCATGCTCTGCAACTTGCATGTCTACTGCTCAAATCCTGCCGGTTAAAAACATTAGTACTATTTATTTAATGTATAACGAAATTATATATATTACATTGGTTAAATGTATAACGAATTTAATTGGATGGAACTATTTCATGAAATCTTATAAATGCACATGAATCTACGTCATAAGCTTCCAATAATGTTATGCAATAATGTATACATCTATAAATAGTGCTTTGGAGCCATCGTCGTAATCAAGCGTAATTAACAAATGATATAAATCAATTGCGTGGAGCCTCCGGCTTTATTACAATACTTTGACTGAATTTGAAAAACATTCGACAAAAATATCTTCCAACTTATATACCAATGGGCCATTCGTTATTGAAAAGCTAATTCACCAGCTGTTTATCACTGTCACAATATTGAACCAACTAATGTTCTACCCGTGCTGCTGGTGCTGCTGTCATTATTGTCTCCCACAGGCCGAACAAATAAACGCCAGGACCAGACGGTGCAATTGAAATATTTATTACCTGCCATACCCGGTCTACTAAATGCGGCCATTCCCGCCGGTTCGAAGGAACCATTCGATTCGTGTCAGTTCTGCCACCCACTCCGCACAATCAATGCCCAGTTGACTATCAGGTGTCGCCGTGTTGTTCCACGACAATGGGCGACCAACTGAACCGTCACGGGTGGCAATCTTACATTTTAATTGAAACTGTCACAAACCGACACGCTACTATTGTATTGATATGTTTATGGCACTTAGGGAAACCGAACGGTAATGCCTATAAAATCACATACAGCGGTAAGGTTCAAAGGTGCTATCGGTACTATTCATCTTTGAATTTATTACAAGTTTTAATAATTAATAAATCATATCAAATCTCCTCCGTGGAAATCCAAGGTAACAGAAACCGGTCATTCACTGTTCTCGTTTTCGTGAAACTGAATCCGATGTTCGATTTTCTCTAGCAATCAATAAATTATGATAATTAATTATTCGATATTTGGAAATCTCCACCATTAATGAATTTAATCCGAAAGTGTCAAATGCTTATCAGATGCTACCTCCGATCAACCAAGATTAAAGAGTTTCAATATAAGTAATCTGAAAACTGAACACGCCGCAATCTGCTCGTGATAAATCGCCCAGCCAATGCAAGCCAACTGCCAAACATGTGCTGCAGCCTACCTCCACCGCCGGAACCAGCTCAACGCGATAATTAAAAGCTTCGTCGCGCTCGTTTAGAGAGATTTAATCCCACGTTCGCCAATTTATCATTCTTGCACTTTTCCGCAAAGTTTAATCTCGTTTGTCCCATCTAGCCGCATATGAGAACGGCTTCATCGTCACCGCTGGCTGCTGATCTGTGAGATGAGATAAATGGCGCGTGATGGAGGTGTCGCTGCTGTTGGATGGCCGACGACGACGACGACGACGACGACTCAAATGGTCGAAACATAATTTAATTTTGATTTATTTATCACAGGTCGTTTACTATCATTAGCAAGCTGATTGTCTCTGTGTTGGGTGCTGCTGATGGTGAACAGTATTTTCTTTCAACAACATTGTTAAGGATCTAGCATTCTTATGACCATCATCAAGTGTTTGCGAAATGTCAGAATCTGACACTGAATTGTCACAACATTTGAGTCAGTTAGATAGAGTTGGAAAATTTAGGGGGGATTTTTGAATTAAACATAATAAATTTAAAGCAAAAAAATAAATGAAAAGCCACCACATCAAAGTGAAGCGGCTGTGACCGACATGAGTACGTGTGAAAAATTAAAAGTCACTGTGCCAAAATGCAAACAACATCAAAAAAGCGAAACACCGTCATCAGCCGATCGCCATCGTCGGCCGGCGTCCAACTAACAACTATACTGTCCCGGGGTGTCTATTTCGCCAGGAGGAGAGGCGATTTCACGATAGACATTAGACCGGCCTGCCTGTGGGTGTGAACATTTAATCAAGTCACACTTTCGAGATGTTTTCATTTGCGATCGCCGTTGATTAATTGAGTTGTTTATTTGAATAATCAGTCAGGACGGCAGCTGAAACGAATGGATCAAGAGAATGGAGGATGGGAAAAACTGCATAAGCGAAAAATTTTGTTTTGTCGTGTGGAGAGCTTAGAGTGCTAGAAGTATATACTGCGCATATTAAATTAGAGTCAGAGTATTTATTCGACCATTAGTGTTGGATAAATTTTATTTTTCAATTTTTTGCGCTTTCCACGTTTTTGCATTTTCTAAGATAAAAATCGCAAGCACACGAAAAAATGAAGAATTCATTCTTAAAACAATGATCTTCTGATCCAGAAGTAATAAGATTTTTGGAAAAATTGTTGAGATCCCTCCTTCAGAACAACGTAATTATTTGTAATCTTTCATACAACATACACCATTTTTTGCAATATTTCATACAACAGACTTGTTTCCAGTGATATCTGGCATAAATTTTTTATAAAAAATTCCATTATTTCATGCCAAATCAAGCATTCCATCTGTGTGCTTAAGATAACGCAAACAAGTGAATGTTTCTTCCGAATTGTGTAATTGTTTGAGGAAATTTCCCTAATTTTGGAGGTAAACTTTTTTTTCTATTCGTTTATTTCATAGTCCTAAATCTTATCAAAACAGCTCATAGGAGTCTATTGGCAAAAAAAACATTGACGAATAGCGCACATCGTTAGAATGTAACCTTAACTCAAAATTTAAGAAAATGACTTAGAAGAATTGACTCTAATACGCACAGTTTGTAAGAAACATTGAATTTTCTGCACATAAATAGAATGCTAGATTATGCAAAAATTAAGAGGATATTTCATATAAATTTATGTCAGACATCGCAGGAATCAGGTCTGTTTATGGAAGATTGCAAACATTGTTGTATAGCTCATGAAAAATTGCAAACAATTTCGTGGTTAACGCTTGCTATGGCTTGCACCTGTTAAAATTCATTACTTTTTTCTGTGTGGTTTCGTAGACCATTCTTATAAAGTTCTGTCCAGTTAGAATCCGGAATCACTTTTTGTGTTGCATCGGCACGGCAACTGACCGCTGCAAGAGTTCTTTTACAGTGGTTTGTTTCCTCAAGGGCCCACTTTTTGTGGTATAGATTTCACGGTGTTTCGTGCAGTGAGTCAAAAGTTATTCCAGATGGAAGCCGAAAGGAGAGAAAAAATTCTGCACACCCACGTTGATAATCCAACGTGATTCGCAATAAAAATCGTGAAAACGTTGAAAATCGCCAAATCAACCGTGGATGATGTGCTCAAACGTTACATGGATCGAGTGCCTTAAGGTATGCGTCGTAGTAGAACATATGACCGCAAGCTGAACCAGAAGGTGTTGAGAACCGTCAGAGCAAACCCTGGACTATCAGATAATGAAATCGCACAAAAATACGCTGCTGCTCGCAGTACCGTTCGAAGAATTCGTTTGCGGGCAGGATATCGTTCTTTTGAGCCAGCAAGCAACCAAACAGAACGTTGAAGCAAAGTTTCGTCACCAAAACTCGAGCTCGAAAATTGTACCAGCAGGTTTTGACAAAGCACCAAAGACGCCTGCTCATCGACGATGAAACCTACGTCAAAATGGATGTCGGACAGCTTCTTGGCCAAAAATTCTACATGACGACGGCACGAGGAGATGTTTCTGCGAAGTTTAAGTTTGCTTTTATGGACAAATATGAAAAAAAAAAAAACTGATGATTTGGCAAGGGATATGCAGCTGCGGAGCAAAGACCAAAGTCTTCGTGACGAATAAGACGATGGACTTGAAGCTGTACAAGGAAGAATGCCTCAAAAACCGCGTACTACCTTTCATTAAAGTCCATAAAAGTCCCTGTAAGTTTTAGCAAGATTTGGCGAGTTGCCACTACAGCCAGGAAGTCATCCAGTGGTAGGACGCTTAAGTATAGTGGAAAAACGGCTCGGGACGTGACTCAGATGACCAAAATGTGGAACAAATGTGCCAAGGAAGTTGACTCCGGAGGTGTGCAGCGTTTGATGGGAGTAATAAAGAAGAAAGGAAGAATTTTCATTAGAAACGAAGAAAAATGATTTGTATTGATATATTTTCCTTAAAATACAGTAAATTACCTTTGTTTTGATGTATTAAACTTATTTGTACGTCAATTCATTACCGATATACACATGATTTTATTATTCCAGATTCTAAATGGACATAGCTTCAGAATAGAAAAATAGGATATATAGGCGATTGAA
This sequence comes from Aedes japonicus, assembly GCA_034211315.2. NCBI lineage: Eukaryota > Metazoa > Arthropoda > Insecta > Diptera > Culicidae > Aedes > Aedes japonicus. The sequence continues at coordinate 14,806 of JASCZW010005200.1, forward strand.
CCCTAACTGATAACATAAACTAAATATTCTTAAATCCCCCAAAGCTCTCATTTAGGCCCCCTCTTATTTATTTTGTTTGAAAATTACGTTTCCTTTATTCTTAAAAACATTTTTCTTGTTTGTGCTGATGACATGAAACTATTTTTAGAAATAAGAAATGAAGAAAATATCATTACATTTCAGCAAGAAATAAACGTTGTCTATGTCTGGTGCAGCAAAATTTTGTTACAGCTAAACGTAAAAAAAATGTAATTCGATAACTTTTAGTATGAAACGAAGCACCCTAGACGTAACTATTAATTTAGGGAATCAGCCAGTTGAAAAGTGTAAAAGAGTAAGGGACTTAGAGTTATCTTGGATTCCAAACTTACATTCATTGTACATTACAATACTATCCTCAACAGAGCAAATAATATGCTTGGATTTATAAAACGTTTTTGTTACAATTTTCATGACCCGTACACAATAAAAACATTGAACATTGCATATGTGAGGTCAATACTGGAATATTGTAGCGTAGTTTGGTCACTCCTTATCAGTCATACAAGAAGAACGAATAGAATCGGTACAGAAGCAGTTTTTACTATTTGCCCTTCGTAAATTAGGTTGGATAAGGTTACCTCTCCCATCTTATGAAGCACGCTGTATGCTAATCAGCATCCGATCATTAAAAGAGCGCCGTGAATTTGCATTAGTTTCATTCGTAAATGATATTGTTGCGCAACGCGTTGACTCAGTAGATCTTTTAGCAAAACTTAATAATTTTTACATTTTTACATTCCGTCCGCAATTACGAAATAGAAATATATTTACTACAAGCCATCATCGCACAAATTACGCCAAATTTGGGCCTCTTAATCAGATGATGGCAACGTACAATAAGCACGGAGAAAATGTTTACATCACTATGACTAATACAAAATTAAAGCAATACTTCAATGCAATTAGATAACCTAAACATTAAAAATATAAACCTGATATGTTAGTTTTGTTAAGACATACTATATATTTAAGAAGTGTTACATAAAATTGTAAATATCATTGTAACAAAACGGTATACTACTGATTGACGACAAATAAAATAAGTATTTTCAGAAAAAAATCAAGTTGAAGTTTTGGAATGACCAATGTCTTCCAAACTCTCGACACTCGACAATGTAACATTTAATATCAGAACTTAATATCTACAGTGACATCAGTAGCTATTTAATTATACATAGTTATGATAAATAATCGACTCCGTTCACGTTTACTGGTAGCTTAATTGAAATTATAATATAATTTAAAGATATTGTCGGTCATCCAAAGAATTCTGCAGCTCTGCAAATCTAGGATTCCCTTAGTTTGTATAGATATAGCATTCCAGGCTTTGATTAGACTGGCTTACAAATTATCAAATGATGTGTCAGACGTCATTTTTGCTCCATAATCTTACCCAATATTGTTGAAACGGACATTTGTTCTTACCTAAATGTGCTAGAGTGTCCGTTAGAAACTTCAGGTTGACTGATTGTTTGATGTTTATACCTTCCTCAATGAATATCGAGGTGGATTTGCCGGAAGCAGTTAATATCTGCCCAAACCATCACCGAAGCTGGTTGCTGTGGTCTGGCTATATTCATACGGCCAAAAGAATCCTAAAGCTGAAGCAGAAGCAGAAGCCGGTGGTTGTGGTATTGTTCCACAGTGAATATCTCCTCATCTGTGAATAATATTGTAATGACGTATATTACCGAACTCCTTCAACAAAATCTTTGCATTTCGGTACCGATTGTCTTTCATCCTGTCATTTACGCAGTCGTTCTTAAAAACTGTATAAGAACGTGATTCTTAATCCCCATGAAGTTTAGTTCGTACTGATTTGGGGTCGATTTTCAAAAATTTCGCCATTTTCAGGACTGACCGTCTAGAATTTCTATAAAGCGAAGTGTATTTCGGTGCTGATGGGTCCTCTCAATTTCTTTTTGTAGTCTCTTCCTGAACGATCCTCCAAATTTCCTACCCCGTTGTATCGTTTTGTAGCAACTCGAACTGTTTGTATTGGCATTTTCAATGTCCTAGCAATCAACACAAGAGGCTATCCTTGCTTATACAGCTCAATCGTCGCACTTCGTAATAGATTTGGTTTCAATGTGAAACTACGCGTGAAAGAAACGCGTGTTTTTGTTTGTAATGAACCAAGCTAAAATTCACCATAGGTGTGCTCATCCCAGTATCTGCCAAATCCTAACTATACACTGAAAGAAAAACACGGATAATATTTCCTCACACTGAAAGTAACGGTATGCTATCAACCACATTCAATACAGGGTGTCTCACATTAGGTGCCACTAAAAAAAAAATGTGATTACAGCAAAATAAGTCATTAGCATTTATATTTCATTTGAAAGATACATGTTATAGAAATAAAGCATATTAATTCAATTCGAATCTCTCGCCCTTTTCCTTGAAAACTTTGCCCAAACCTACGTAAACCAAACGCAAATTACGCCGAAAAAAGAAGTCAAGTGGGTTGAGATCCGGTGAAGATGCAGGCCATTCTTCGCTTGTGATGAAATCGGGCAAATTTTCCTCGCACCACGCGTGTGTCTTCTTGCCTTGCGAGCTGGAGCTGAGTCCTGTTGGAAACAATATGGTGCTTATCGCTTATTTATTAGCAGCAATAAGCTGTCAAAAAAGTACATTCAAAACGGGTACTATCAATTCCGCTATTAAGATTACCCAGCTAAAATAAACCAAGACTGGAAAAAAGGTGCCACCTTCGTTTTTCCGTGATGCAATTTGATGTAGGATGCCCTTCATGTTTGGAGGAAAACATATTGTCATAAAAACAATAGACAGAAAAATTTCCTGTTTTTTATTGCTGTGACGTTTTTGTTATTCGGGCTTTGTGATAATTAAAAAAAATGGTTAATTCAACGGAATAATGCGATTTCTTATATGTAAATTGTTAGATGTTTCACTGCAATTTCGGATTTATTTTATTGCTTTCAAATAATCAAATTATAGAGAACCATCATTCAGTTATGAATATTTTGATTTTTATAAAGAAATTTAAACTGTTTTCAAAGGTTATTTTCAATTTTTTATGCATCGTTTAAACATAAGATATTCGACCAATCAGATGGAGTCTTCTTCTGACACAAAACTGGTTGCGTATATTTGTTCATAGCTCTGGCAAATCTTGCCCTTGATTTTAACAATCATCCACACTATTTTATTTGTGAGGGCCACCTTCGTCAATTTGTTTTGTAAAATAAAATGTGTCTGTGAAAATCATGCCTGTTTTTTCTTCTTCAAATGTTTCAAATTCATGAACGTTAACAAACTTGTTCTTGCTGTTCTATTATATGTTGCAGCTGAATAGTACTGCATTCCCTTAAAATCGAGCTATCATCACAATCATTCATCGAAAGACAATCCAAATACACAAGACAAGCGATCCAAACAAAAACATTCCATTGAAGTAACCGACCTCGTTCCGTCCATCTACGGTCCTTAAAGATCCATCGGAAAACGTTGCCTTCTCACACTCTCCAATGCTTGATTTATGGCTCTTAGGTTTACTGGCTTTCCAACAGCCCTGCTATTTTTCGTCTTCATCACCAGACGTCCACCAGAAGGATGCGCTCAACGTCACCACCATAAACGAGCCTCTCCTCCACGCGACAACCGTCTAGAGGAAATAAAACAACCAGCGTTTGGCCTAACAGACAAGAGCAACGCATACTCAATGCGATTTGTTGCGTAGATAAATTCCACAATAAATTAATTTACGAGGACGTTAAACAATAATCTACATCAGTCAAAATGTGATTCATACTTGCCCTTTGGGGGCCTCTCAGACTGCGTTGATTTGTAAATTCGTCCAGCGGCGCGTGGTTCTTTCAAGTGTAAAACACCTTCATTGGAGTCGTTAAATTATAGCCCGTGTACGACCATTCTTTCCTTCTAGAAAACATGATTATTACGTTATTGGCAAATGTTTATTGGTATCCCCATTTCCCAGATTGCATCCCATCGCCGTCAGACATCATTCGGGATCCAAAATAGGTAGTTTAAGAAGCGCATCGCCTTATCTTTATGATTGATCCGACTCGCTTTATGGGTCCCATAAACTCCCCTATTCTCGTCATTCCTCACTGCTCATTTGTCTGCCGCGCTGCTCTGGAGAGATGTCAATCAGCGCGACCCAAGGCAAATGATCTCCCCCGCATCGAAAGGGAAAGTTTCCAATCTCAGCCCGAAAGACAAACCGTCCGTAACAACATCAGCTCGCTAATTGAATTCACACCAAGCGTGAGAAATCACAATGCGACTGGCAGAAGGAGGGGGAGGATATCAGTTTCAATTTCCATCCTCAAGAGACCGAGACACCCTCTTGAGGATCCTTTGGCTTTTTATTTTCGAAACCTGTCTCCGGTGCTTTGCTTATCTCCCCTTTGAGATTTCAAGTTTTCAAGTGCCATCCTACCGAAAAGGGAATTAGGGAGTGCGTTTTTTTTTGGTGAGTGTTCAAGTGTCGTCTCTTCTGGCAGGGCTTGCGGTTGCGACAAATCCCTGTGCAGAGTCACATTCCTCCGATGGGGTGGGAGTGAGCGCAGTTGTGGAGTCTTGAGAACAGGGAAGCAGCTCAAGTGCGTAAAGCAGCAATACTACTGTGAGTGAAACGGACAAGTTGGGGGTGTGGGCTTTGTTCGGAAGTAAAATATTTGCCGGAAAGTTTTTCCGATGCTGGTTTCTTTAAGGATGTCTTTTTTGTTTTGTTTTCGATTTCGATAGGGGATGGAAAGAATGGGCTAAGTGCACTCATAAATTGGGAAGAAAAGACAGTTCACTGGGAGGCTTGGTTTCGACAGATTTGAGTTTATGTTTTTGTGATTTTAATTGAGTGCTCTTTGATCTTACTTCCGGTGGAGTTGACATGCTTTGTTTGCGCTGCAATTGCGTTCAATTCCTATTCTGGACATTTTTTCCTATGCCAAAACATTGGTTTTTACGCATTCATTTTATTTTAAGTATACGTGCTCCTTATAGGTTAAGGCACAACTACTAAGCAATACCATTTGGAGGTGACTGGGTTCGATTCCAGGTCTGGTTCAGGAATTTTTCGTTTACGAAAATTCCTCGACTGCCTCGGCATAGTGTATGATTGTCTTTGCCAAAATATCATACTAATGCTGAAATGGTACCTGTCATCAAAAGCTCCCAATTCATAACTGTGGAATTGCATTTAGAACAATAAGTTAACAGCAAGCCATAAGCTCCAACACCATAAAAGAAGCTTCTTTTCTCTAAATAAACATCATGTCTACACTAATCAATCTATTAATAACCCCCCTCGAAATAGCTAATCAGCTTCCCGCTCGATTGTCTTCCGTTAGTTTCGAAATAACTTGAAAATTTATCGCCTCTCCATTCGCTGCTAATAATGAATCATAATTTATTGCAAAATATTTACTCCCTGTATGGGGGGATGTGGAATTCACGACAGCCTGGTCAAAAATTGTTAGAGTTTTGACAAATGAGATTTTAATGAAACGGAGCGCACAATTCGAAACCTGTAACCGTCCTTTACCGAGGACACGGTGGTCCTCGATCGAATGTTGCCATTTCCCAGCATGTGCTCGGGGCGTCTGAAAGCGCAAATTTCCAAAAACTCAGGGTTGGATCTGAAAGCAAAGTGTGCAGAGAGAGCGAGAGTTTGAAAATCTGATGAAAAATGATCCAGAAGAGATTAGCGAAATTCCATACATTCGGTCTCCGCCGGCTCTGCCTGCACCATACAGCCAATGTGTTTCGGAGAACCAGTTTTCGGTATCGATTCTGCCAATTGAACAGCTTCCAGCATCGATTTAACGACGACGATGACGCTACCAATCACAGTCATTCTGCAGCGCCGCCAGAGTAGCCTCATTATCATAACTATGACCGTTCCTTTTCGCTCCGACGCATAGAAATCGACACTCGAACGGTATGATTCCTCAGCGTGATTAGCATAACATTCCGATAAATATTGGAATTATCAACCGCGGTGAACAATACGCATTTGATGGAGAGAGAAAAAAAACGAAAACCGATAAGATTCGGGCAAACTCCCGCACCGGGTCCCGGGAAGAATTTCATGTGCCGCCCGACAATGACCGTTTTGGTTGGAATTATTGACCGTTTCAATGAGCTGCTAATCGGTGAACCATGCTGGGCGCTTGCTCCCACCCACATTGAGTGTCACCAACGAAATTTAACAAGGGCCTTGAACGACATCCGATTGATTCACGCCGATGATAGCTTCATATTCGCAGGTGTTTCGGCAATCTGATGAAATATTAATCAGATGGAACAGATGCCAGGTCTGACAAGGCCAAAGGCAACAGAAGACATGGAGTATGATGATATTTTTACGACTTTTATCGACATTGGTGCGTGGTCGGATCGTAATTCGTCCGATTTACCGAAGATTCCATCGAGTTGATTTGCTTAACAATAGTTGATGTGGCTTATCTGACAGCTATTATACTGATTTCAGTGGACATCTAAATTGACGTCGTTTTGTAGCACTTGTTTCACGGGTTTTACGATGTGTCACTGTTGATTTATACAATTTAATGGCTTGTTTGTGAAAAGTCGTGTGTGTTTTATGGTAAATTTTACGATTCGCCTTTTTTGATCAGATTCATCAAGGATTTTATAAGCATATTCTGGAGAATCGATATTTGGAATGTCATGTAAATGGAAATGCTTTGATTTACATTCATTAATAAGGCATCGAGCGTAAAATTAATCTTTGGGTCGGAGAGTCCGAACAAACTTTGCTCTCTTACTATATTTTCAAAAAGCACAAGTTTCGTGATCTAATCTAATCTAATCTTGCACTAACGCAGTCATTTCTTGAAGGCATCCTGGAAAATGATGGTTTCTTAAATACATCATTTTTATTGTCAACTGCGTAGTATGTGCCGCAGAGAGAGTTCCAAGAAATAGAGCGATTCCAGAAAGATCGCGGTACTTCTTTGAATCAAGGGAAAGAAGAAAGCGTGGACCTCCCGTACCAAACGCTTCCATGTATAGTTAAACAGTGAGATAATTTGTACTTTATCGTTGGGAGCACAGATGCTATAAAGATTAGTTTATGCTCCCTTTGCCTGTGGGTGAACTTTTGGCATTTGAACCAAAAGCCTGGCAATAACTGCCAAGGTGTGTACTGTTTGCATGACTTTCGATTGTGGTCCTACTGCAATTGTAGATGGAATTGCAGTAGACGCTCGGCACGCACCTCCTCAATCTAGCTGAAGTGAGAAAGACAACAGTGCCCAGGCTACACTACCAGTTAAGTACGTAACCCTTAGCTGGCGATCTTTGTCATCTCTTGACCCTGGAAGCATGAGGTAGGAACTTGTGAGGACCAGAACTATGTGGAAGCACGCTCCATTACAGTTTTCGACTCACCAATTTGCAGCAAAAAAAAACAAGTTTTGTGATGAAACCTAAACAGAAAATAAAACCGAACTTTTGTAAATATTTCAATCATTCTTTACAATAGAGTTGAAATTCTTAAAAGATCCATTGATTTTCAGTAGTCAATTCCGGAGTATTGACGGAATAAACACTGATGATCGATATTAATGGCTGTTGACTCACTTGTATGGATTCATTATGTGTTAACCCACATTGCTTCCAATAAAAACTCTCATCCACCAAAAATCCACTACCACATGGGCGCGATAATTCTCTCAACAAGAAAAGCAACCCAGCTGATTTCCTTAATCTTTGTAAACAAAAAAAATACATAGAAGGTCATTATTTCATGTCTCGTGCATTTATTACGTAATAGTTTATGGGTTGAGGTGTTTTGCATTTACAGCACTGGCAAAGAAAAAGTTCGCCGGCGTCATTGGTGTAGTGGTAAGCGTGACTGCTACTGACACCCCAGTGGGTCTGGGTTCAATCCCAGTCGACGTCGGTAGTTTTTCTGAGGCGAAAAAATCTTAGTCACGTCTTCCTTCGGAAGGGAAGTAAAGCCGTTGGTCCCGGTTCATAGTCATGAGTCGTTAGGTAGGGTCTAGGTGGTAGAGTCGTCTCCCTGGCGTCGGTGATTGTCACCATGTGAGAAAATAGGCCGACGGAAAATAAATAAGTAAAAAAAAACTGTGTTTAGGATCGGATACAATGTGCTACAGAATCCAACTATAGGTTAGGTCAACTAGCTATAAAAGTTTCTCACCAATACATTTGAATTTAATCAGCTGTGTATTCCAACTGGATTTAAATATGTATCTGCGATAGAATAAAGTCAGTCATGATAAGTAGGTCAAGGAAGTCAGACTTCAGGCTATATTCAGTGCATCCGAAAAATAAAACAGTTCCTTCTCAGTGAGTTTCTGTAGGGTCTTTCCGAAGCCACAACCTGCCACTTCCGAGCCGTTGAACCAACATAAATTGGTGCCGTGACCAGGATTGTGGCAATTTTGTCGTGAAAAGGTCGCCGACTGCATTCACAAGTCATCCACGGGACAACGAAGCCCGTTTGACTCGCCATTTTCGACGCCAATTTCTGAACAATAGTGACATTGTGCTTAAACAATAACGACCTTTGTCGGTGAAATCATAGCCATCCGGCCATTCCGTGAAGCAATACAAAGCCTTTTGTATTAAGAAGTGACGCCGAGCTCCATCTTGATACCCTCCTTCCCTGCGATACGATTCCTGAACAGGATTTTTGTGCATCACGCTCTTGATTCCTGAAACTTCTCAGCGCGCCATGCTGAATATTGTGTCGTAGTTTACCGCTCCGTAACATCATCGTCAAGTGCCAGCGGTACGAACTGCTACCCTGCTGCGATCGTTAGTATCGTACAAACTGTTGTCTGCTGTGTTCCTGCTAATAATTGATTATACAAGGCATATCCACTGCCTTGATCAGGTGAGAAGCTCTCCAAGATCTCTATTGTTTTGCGCCAGTGCTCCCTGGTTCTTTTGTATCACCAGATTCCAGTGAACCTAATCGTCTACAACATGGACGACGAACGACGTCAGCGAGTGCTTACATCCCGTCGCACCACTCTGCTAGCCTCATTGGGACGTGCGGAGAACTTCATGATGCAGTACGAGGAGGAACGGGACAAGCTCGAGGTTGCATTGCGGCTGGAGAACCTGGATGTACTTTGGCAAGGATTGGAGGACGTGCAGGCTGAACTGGAGGAAGCGGAGGAAGATAACGAAGGCATGGTGAGGAATTTGGCGTACCGTTCTAATTTCGAGTCGCTCTTCTTTAAAATAAAAGCTTTCTTACGCTCTAAACTTCCTGCTCCAATATCTTTGCACGAACACATCCCTCAAATCTCTAATGTTGGGGCTCCTTCCACTCTAAAGGGTCTAAAACTACCTACTATCTCATTACCTGAATTTTCTGGAGACTATAAAGATTGGTTGGCTTTTCACGATACATTTTTGGCGCTAATACACTCAAATACGGATGTGGCAGACATCCAAAAGTTCCATTATCTACGGGCTGCTGTCAAAGGCGAAGCAGCTCAACTGATCGAGTCAATTGGAATCAGCGCGGCCAATTATCCATTGGCCTGGGATGCCCTCGTAAGCCGTTATGCGAATGAGTATCTTCTGAGAAAACGTCATCTACAAGCATTGTTAGACTGTCCGAAGATGAAGCAAGAATCGGCATCCGCCATGCACGCCATCGTCGACGATTTCGAAAGGCATGTGAAAATCTTGGGTCAACTTGGCGAGCCAGTAGATACGTGGAGTACCATGCTGGAACATATTCTATGCACGAGACTACACGACGATACATTGAAAGTGTGGGAGGACTATACCTTGAATGCCGTTACGTACAAGAGTCTCATCGAATTCCTACAACGTCGTATGCGTGTCCTCGAATCGATCTCAGTTAATCAACATCAACCTGCTCCAGCACCACCACCATCCTACCATTCAAAGAGACCGTTTCCGGTGAAAGTTTCTTCTCATGCAGCCGTTGAAAGTTCGTCGATGAAGTGCTACTGCTGTGATCAACGCCATCCATTGATAAAATGCTACAAGTTCGAGAAATTATCCATCTCCGATAAGTTAAACCTGCTCAATTCCAAGCGCCTCTGTCTTAACTGCTTTCGTAATGATCATTTCGCTAGAAATTGTGCCTCGAAATATAGTTGCAAGAGCTGCCAAAAACGTCATCATTCATTGATCCACGCTGCATACGTGGATAATTCCAACCGTCATAATGCAGTGGCGTCATCGTCAAATCCGTCGAGGTCCACTGTGCAATCGAATGCTACCACCTCCGAAGCAGTGCCACTTCTTTCAGCATCTACAGTTAGTGACATCCAGAAGCACGTATGCAGTACGCCGATGAATAGTAGTGGAAGAAACGTCTTCATGTTGACAGTAGTTCTCAAGGTCATCGATCGCTATGGTCAAGAGCATTTAGCGAGAGCTCTGTTAGATTGTGCATCTGAACCGAACATAATATCTGAGAACATGGCACAAATTCTACGCTTGCAGCGAAATAATGTGAATGTTATGATTCACGGGGTTGGTGAAAAGCCACAACATGCGCTCAATTCCGTCCGAACCCAGATTCGCTCGCGAAAGGAAGAATTCGCTCTCGACGTTGAATTTTTAGTCCTAAAAACATCATTCCAAACTTACCTGCACACGATGTACCTGTTGGCGAATGGAACCTTCCCAAGGACTTGTTTTACGCAGATCCAAACTTCAACAACAGCTGTGAAATTGACATGATAATTGGTAATGAGCATTTCTTCTCTTGCTTCAAGACTGCGGCTAGAATCCATTTGGATGAGTCCCTGCCACTACTGGTGGATAGTGTTTATGGTTGGATAGTCTCTGGAGCTGCACATTTTTATGAAAATCAGCGTACGGCTCTACCTTGTTCCATTTCAACCATGTCCTTGGTGACACTCGAAGAAAGTTTGAGCCGCTTCTGGGAAATAGAAGAGCTTCCTGTTAGGTCAGCCTATTCGTTGGAAGAGAAGAGATGCGAAGAATTGTATGCTTCCACAGTTGGCCGGAGACCCGATGGACGATATGTTGTACGACTGCCAAGAAGATCCGATTTCGACGAGCTGATCGGAGAATCAAAAGCCACCGCACTACGACGATTCGAGCTGCTTGAGCACAGGCTTGATCGTGACAGTCACCTGAAGGAAGAATATGATAGGTTCATGAAAGAGTACTTGACTTTGGAACACATGCGTTTGGTCTCCGAAGAGGCGGGCAGCACTTCAAATCATTGCTTTTTACCCCATCACCCAGTACTGAAGGAGGCCAGTACGACGACAAAAGTACGTGTTGTATTCGATGCCTCCGCTAAAACGTCCTCAGGCCACTCATTGAACGAAGCACTACTTGTAGGGCCCGTAGTGCAGGACGACATCCATGCTATCAGTCTTCGCTTTCGAACTTTTCCTGTAGCTGTGGTGGGCGATATAGAGAAAATGTATCGGCAGATTCTACATCATCCTGACGACACACCGTTCCAGCAACACAGCAACTTGGCCAGCTTCCAGTTCACCGCATTCGGCCAAGTCGTCCATTTAGCATCACTGGCATCGACTTCGCCGGACCTATATACCTAGAGAGCAATCCACAAACGAGCGCAACCAACAAAGGCCTACATCTGCATCTTCGTGTGCTTTAGCACTGGGCTGTACACATCGAGCTGGTAGGAGACCTGTCGACACAAGCTTTCCTTGCAGCCTTGCGTAGATTTACGTCGCGTCGGGGTCGGTCCACAGATATCTACACTGACAACGGAAAAAATTTTGAAGGTGCGAAAAACGAGTTAGAGGACATCTATCATCTGTTACTCGATAGCAACGAAAGCATCCACTACTTTTGCACAACCGAATCAATCAACTGGCACTTTTGTCCTCCAAAAGCTCCTCATTTTGGTGGACTATGGGAAGCTGCAGTTAAGGTTGCGAAAACACACCTGTACAGACAATTAGGAAACTCTCGGCTCACGTTCGAGGAAATGACGACTCTTCTAACCCAAGTAGAAGCAGCGATGAATAGCAGACCGCTGGTTCCACTTTCAGAAGATCCAAACGACCTGGCGTGTTTAACTCCTGCTCACTTTTTAATCGGATCAACAATGCACGCAGTTCCAGAACCGGATCTCACCAAGGTCCACATGAGTAACCTCAATCGCCTTCAAGCAACTCAGCGAACGTATCAGCAGTTTTGGCACCATTGGAGAAGCGAATATTTGCAGGAGCTGCAACTTCGTACCAAAGACAACAAAGCAAACGATGGAACGGCCGCCTTGTAATCCTAGTAGACGAACAGCAACATCCAGTTAAGTGGCCGCTCGCTCGTATCGTCGATATTCACCCCGGTCGTGACCAGCTCACTCGCGTTGTAACCTTGAAGACGTCGCGTGGTATTATCAAGCGGCCGATAACAAAAATTTGCCTCCTTCCGTCCCATGACGCAGAAACCGTGCACGATGATGATGAAAACCCGAATGGTGTAGTTCCAGAATCGAAATGACAACGATAGCTGACAGTAGTGGAGCAGTAGAAACGTCAAGCAGAAAGAGAGAGAAAGGAAGAGTTAGGTCATGTTGTTAAGGAGCATTTACACTTTTGTTTTTTGAATTGCGTTTTGTTTGTAAGTTTTTCGGTGACGGGTAGAAGAGGAATAAATATTAGTTTTTTTAAATTGAGCATTTCAAGGTGGCGGTGATGTTTAGGATCGGATACATTGTGCTACAGAATCCAACTATAGATTAGGTCAACTAGCTATAAAAGTTTCTCACCAATACATTTGAATTTAATCAGCTGTGTATTCCAACTGGATTTAAATATGTATCTGCGATAGAATAAAGTCAGTCATGATAAGTAGTTCAAGGAAGACAGACTTCAGGCTATATTCAGTGCATCCGAAAAATAAAACAGTTCCTTCTCAGTGAGTTTCTGTAGGGTCTTTCCGAAGCCACAACCTGCCACTTCCGAGCTGTTGAATCAACAAACTGTTTACTATAATAAAGTATAGCACATGAGTTTGTTTGAAGAAAATTATCGATATTCTATATGTATTTAAATGAATGTGTCAGTTTGCGTTTAACAACTGTTTAACAATTTAGGCCGGCAAATATGAAGTACACACCACAGTGATATTATTTTTTTATCACTACAGTCAACACCATATCGATAAACTCTCCTCTTGTCTACTCATACTGGACGTAATCATTATTGCAAGTGTCAAACGTTTGTAATCGTTTTTGCGTCATAGATGCAAAGTTTCTAGTTTGTTGTTTGAAGTACATCGAAAGCATGAAAATATCGTTGCAAGTGCGAAAACTTATTGTGAACGATTGTAAAAATGGTCTCTCATACAGGAAAACCGCGAAAATGTTCGGAGTCAGCTTTTCTGCGGTTCATAAGCTTTGGAAAAAATATCAACAGCGGAGAAATGTGAGTGACAAAGGTGGCCAGGGAAGAAATCGTTTGACAACAGTCAGACAAGCTGCTCGAATACTACGAGAAACGAGAAGTAACCCGAAAATAACAAGCCTGTAATATATCCCCAAGAACTGTTCGTCTGCGATTGGAACAAGAAGGGCTGAAGAACAAGTTTGCCGTACGCTGTCCTCACAACAGTAAGCGTAATAGAATCAAACGATTGGAATTTGCGAAAAAGTATGGGGATAAGCCCATTTCCTTCTGGAAAATGGTTCTTTGAACAACCGAATGCAAATTCGAGCTGTTTGGTACCAAACAACGGCCGAGGGTATGGATCAAACCAGGCGAGGAACTTCTGGACAAAAATGGAAGAAAAACAGTAAAACACGATGGAGGCGACATTATGGTGTGGGGGTGCTTTGCTTGGTCAGGAGTTGGAGAATTGGTCCGTATCGAAGGAATTATGACGGCCGACAAGTATATCAACATCCTCTCAGAAAATCTGGAGGTTTCCTTGCTGAAGGTTGGGCTCGAGCATGACTTCCTCTTTCAACAAGACAGCGACCCAAAACATACGGCTCGTAAAGCTCGTACGGCTCGTAGATACGTGGATCACGTATCAAAGTATTGGAATGGTCGTCCCAGTCACTGATCGAGAGCTTGGGGTCGATATTGGATTCAAAAATGGGCAAAAAAAATGTTACCAACAAAAACTTGTTCTTTGAAGTCCTACAGGAGACCTGGGTCAATTGACGAGCGTTATTTACGAAATCTCGTCGAAAGTATGACACGTCGTCTAGAAGCAGTCCTCAGTGCCAAAGGAGGTCTACAAAGTACTGAGTTCGAGTCTTTTTTGATTAAATTTCATTACCTAGTTAAACGTCATCTCTGTATACTTTTTTCTTGCCAAGTGAAAATAAGAGAATAAAAGAATTTCGAACTACTCAGAAACAATAAATCTTCTAAAATTTTTTGATATACGTTTTATTGTTCTTCGCACTATTGCCTTCTTTTCGTCCAAAGAAATCACTGTTAAAACAATAATGAATAAAATATAATCTTTCGAAGAAAATGTAACATATGAGTGTGTACTTTTTTCTTGCCAGTACTGTATCTACCAATCAATCCTTGTCTTAGAATTCCAAGAAAAAAAAACTAGTACCTCCGTCAGAACGGTGTAAAAAATCAAGACGCGCAAAAAGCAGAAATCCTGGGCGAAAACCAGAGGCAGAAATTTATACAGGGTGCAGCAGAAAATAATGCGAAAATATTCAAACTTGAATATTGGGTTAATTCGTGTAGCTAGTGACTAATTTCTGTCGAAAGTGTATTTGTTTATGTATACTTTCAAGTGCTACATCTAAACATTCTATTTGTTTTATTGCAAATTCGTCAAAATGTTCGCGAAAGAAGTCATCACCAGTTTGTTGCTCACCCAGAAGAAGCCGAAAGAGATTGCCAAGATGGTAGGGAGGCATTTGGTAACAGTTTACCGCATAAAAAAGTCCCTGCAGGATGATCCTAATCAGCGGAAACCAAAAAACGAACGTCTGCGCTTTGCACGCACGCCGTACGTGATCAAATCGGTCCGTGCAAAAATTGCTCGCAACCCGGTGCGTTCCATAAGAAAACTTGCAAAGGAAGCCAATATTTCGGAGAAATCCATGCGTTAAATCATCAAAGAAGACCTGCATGCATCTTCCAGAACCAGAGTGAAACGTCACTTGATTGTGGACCGGGTCAAGGAATTACGAGTGACGCGTTCCAAGAGATTGCTTTCCTTGTTGAAGAAGGAAAAAATTATAATCCTGTTCTCCGACGAAAAGCTTTTCAGCATTGATACTGTGGCCAACAGCCGCACGGACCGTTTCATTTCACCGCAGAAAATGGAGAAGGCTCCGGAAAAAGTGAAATTCAAATTCCAAACTAAACCGGCTTGGTGGCGTCCAACGGTTTGAAAATGCCTCCTGTTTTCATTGATGATGGAGTTAAAATCAATACCGAAGTGTACATCGGTAATTTAAAGGACCAAGTGTTTGCCTGGGTGAAGGCCAACTTATCCGAGGACCAAAACGTTGTCTTACAGCAGGATGGAGCGCCGTGTCACACGTCCAATCGAACCCAACAATGGTTGAACGATAACATGAAGTATTGGCCGAAGGATTTGTGCCGCCCTAGCAGTCCAGATCTTAATCCGTTGGATTATTCGATTCGGGCATATGTTGAAGCACGAGCCTGCAAAACATCACACCCTAGTGTGAAAACCCTTAAGTTAACCATAATACGAACATGGCAGTCAATGTCGGAGGACTACGTCTGAAAGGCATGCTCTGGCTTAATAAAAATGCAGGACTATTTTTGTGTGCTAACCATGACCAATCCATCAATAAACCGTTTGTTAATTTTTCGGAATCGGAGTTTGCCACCAAATAATCGTAAAATCCACAACACTCACAATTCCGAGAGCTTCCTCATTTCGAACTAGCAAGCGTTTTCCGCAAAATGCAGTGACTGTAAAAAACTAAGAGAACAATTCGTAATTCAGGAATGAAACGAAAAGAAATTCGCTTGCACCGGGAGCAACTTGAGGTAATTATCAGCATCCTAGGCGAGCAACACCACTATCTGTCCGGCATCAACATCACCCGCACCAATTACGGCCACTTTTTGGCTCAAAAGCTGAAATTTTACTTATTATTTGGTATTATCAAGCAGCGTGTATTGTTTTGGAACGATATTTTTCTTGTTCCAGATTGCTCCAGAATAGATCAAAACATATACCAGATTTAAAATGATGCAAAATAGATCCAGTATTAAACAAAATTTACAACACCGGTTCAGCATTTTTTTGCGTTTGGTCTACAAAAATAAATCCCATCCACGATTTTGACCACCTTTGGAGATGCCCTAACATCCTGTATTTGATATGCTTTTGAAGAAAGAGTCTTAACTCCATCATAAAAAGGTTTTATTTATTTGAATTTGGAAAAGTTTCCCCAATAAATAACCACTGATCTCTAAGGTAATGATGACATTTTCAAGTATTCTCGCCAGCTTATTCATAACGACGTATTTAGTTTTGTTGACGAAGACTCAAACGTATTTACATAATTTCATGAAAAAATTCACGAGCTCATACTCAGGGAAGTCATATTCACAGATATGTCTGTAAATTTGCAGACTTTTTATTTCTATTGCAGACATTTAGCAGACATTTTGATTATGTTGCAGACTTTTACAGACATTTGAACTATTTTTTAAATTTCAAAAAACAGGTATTCTATGAAGTTCGGATTTAAAACATACGAGGATCTGAACAGTATAGTAGAAAAGGTAAGAAGCTTTGTTGAAATATTTTAAAATATCATAGGTATCATTTAAAGTACAAGTCCTTGAAAAAACGAAAGCGGTGGGCCACTTGGAGACACAATGGGCCCGGAGATAAGTATCGTATAGGCCCTTTCCGGGGGTAACATGGAGTTCCTACTTATAGTAGTGTTCAATCTCACGCGTGTTTAAACCCATGCGAAAAATTACTATCAAAGCTTTGGTAACATTGGTAGTTTGCTATTAAGTCAAATCGAAAATCAAGGTTCACAACAATACAAATCATATTTGAGAAAATTAGAGACTTCCCTGAAAAAAAAATCTCCTATGGACAGGTAGAAACTTCTCAGAAGTATTGGGAGTGAGCAGTTCATGCTAGAACAACCATCAAAAATTAATTACCCAAGTTCAAGATCATAATTACCCGAATTTCAAGGTATAACTTACCCAAGAATCAGGAGAAGACTTATCAGAGCTTCAGGAAGAAGTGTAGGGGAGAGGACTTCTCTAAAGTTTGGATTTTTTCAGAGGTTTTGGAGTTCTTCCCAGAAATTCAAGATTGAACTTCCCAGAAGTTCAGAAAAAAAAACTTTTCCAAATTTCAGACGGGAGCTAACAAGAAAGGACACTACCTATAATTTCTCAAAAAATCAGGGGAAAAAATCCTCAGGACGATGCGTCATAGAGGTTGTGGAGAGAACTTCTCTCAAGTTCAGGAAATAACTTCCCAGAAGTTCCTTGAAGAAACTTCTCGAAAGGTTAGTTGGAACTTCCTAGAAGTGCTTGACAGCTTTTCCAAAGCTCAGAGGAGAACATTTTGAATTTCAGAATAAGGATTTCTCAAAATTCTTCAGAGAGAAAAGAATGAAACTTTCCAGGAGCATTGGGGTTACTTCCTTTTAATTTGAGCACGAATTTCCCAATAGTTCCGGAACAAACTTCCCCAAAGTTCTGGATAAAACTTTCCAAAAGTTCAGAAGAGGACATTTCAGAAGTCCAGCAAGAAACTTCAAGAACAAATTTAAGGGAATTTTCTTAAAAATTTTGGAATAAAATTTTCCTCGCAGTTGTCTGCGATGGGACCAATCAGAAGTTTGGAAAGAATAAGCTCAGTAAAAAACTTCCCCGAATTTCAGGAAGAAACCTATCAATGAGGCCTGTAGGGTCAAAAAGAAATTTTTCAAAAAATAAATCAGTAAAAAACTTCTCGGAAGTTCACAAGAGGACTTCTCAGAAGTTGCAAAGAGACCAAAACATAAGTTGAAAGTACCTAGAAGTGCTAGAGAACTTCCCTAAAGTTCCAAATTCAACATTCCAGCATTTCAGAATGAGAACTTCTCGAAGTTCACGAAATTTCAGAAGTTATGGTAGATTCTTTTGATAAAATCAGCATGAAACTTTCCAGAAGTATAGGGGGATCTTTCTATTAGTTGAAGCAGGAATTTCTTAGAAATTCAGGAACAAACTTCCCCGAAGTTCAGGAGAATTTTCTCCTGAAGTTCAGAAGAGATTATTTCGTCAGTTTAGAAAAAAAATTCGCAGAAGTCTAGGAAGAAACTTCTACCAACTTAAGAAGATTTTCCAAAAAATTCTGGAGAATTCTTTCTCAAAGTTATGCAGAAATTTTCCTCGTAGTTCAGGATAGGACTTATCAAAAGTTTAAAAAGTTACTATGCTCAGAAGATTAGGTTGGGTTCTTAAATGTGAATTCCGAAAAAAAAATAAAGAGTCTTCATGAGGAATTTTGCCTGAAGTTCAGGAGAAAACTGCCTAGAACAAAGCAAAGAGCCTTGCAGAAGATCAGGAGAGAGTTTCCATGAAATTTAGGAGATAATCACTGACTAACCAAAGAAGCAGTCCATACAAAAATCATTCATATGACCATAATGATATTGATGATCATGAGTGATGATGACACCAAATTAAAATATGGTACGCACCATCAATGGTTATTGTTGAATCAAAAAAAATCTGTTGAATTTATCAAATGAAAACTAAATTTTGATTTTAAAATACAAAACTGGTAATAGCGTTACAGGGGGAAAAAACTATATAACAAATTTTTATCACAGAATTTAAAAAAAATACCTGGCATCCCTGCTATACACTACCTAACATCACCGTTATGATATAGAAATATTAGACCTCGAACCAGTAATGCCCATTTGCGTGCAACTACGAATATTTTTGAGATATTTAGGTTTGATTCTTTGATTACAAAATCAGATACGTCGTTTTGAACAAGTTGTCAAGAATTCATACTAAAGTTTAGTGTGTGTTAGATCAGCGCCAAATCCGTGTCAGGTAAAAATCAGCAAAAATCTCAAAATTCACGTTTTCGTAAAAACTTTGCTCTCGCGGAATGTTGTCAATGGACAATTTCTGCTGAATTACCAATTCATGAAATAAAAAATCCATGGTTTAATGTACCCAGAAGCTGCCCACGCCAAGTACGCTCAAATGTTCCACATTTCGTGATGTGATCATAAATCATTACACCTCTTGCAGATCCGCGAACTCGAAAGGGCACAAGCTGATTGCCCACAACAAGTCGTAAAAAAAAGCAAATCGTATGCCCACATTTCAACGAAGCGTTCCATCGCTGCAGTCCATCCTTGTGGTTTTCCCTGCGGTTTAAGCCTTAAGTCTGTCCACAACAAAGTCTCATTTGCATGTGCCATTTTACTGCTTTTGAAAGCCAATTTCGAACAAATGTTCCACTCGGCGGCGCGTGGTATCGTTCCTCCGAAAAAGGACAGGTACAAGACGCTTTGCTCTCTCAGGTGGAACATAACTTCCAGAACAGTCCGGCATAACAATGCATGCCAACTCGAAAAGCCCGAGAAAAGTGTGAATAAGCAATAAACATTTGCTTATTGATTCTTTCACCGCCTGCTTGTCGCCCGCCCCAGCTTCGACACGATGTTTTGTGGTTTCAAATTTCTGGTGACGTGGCCGGGCAAAACGCCTTCGCCTTCCGGGCCGCCAATGATCATTTATTGGAACGGTTTTCCTTCCCTTCTGCTCAGTATGCTCCGATTGAAGAAAAAAAAACACAAACTGAAATTGTCCTGCGTTATCCCGTGTTCCTCCGTGTGCGCAAATATTGGCTAAGTAAACAAGTAATTTATACACCTCACCGCAACGCAACGAAACGCAATGCAAGGTTTCTTTTTTGTTTATCGAACCAAATTGTGGATTCATGAGAAGGAAACGGACAAACGTAGCAAAGAAGGAGGGACCGAAGCGAAGCATTGGCTTCTTGATGCACCTTGAGGGAGTTTGGAAAGCAACGGTGGACGAGCACAATACAAACCATCCATCGCTAATGGTGTGTGAAATTTGAGCATACTCAGCGACAGATAAATGTACAGACCCGTAATTCAAGCTGCATTATGCATCGTTTCACACTTCGTTCACCGGCAATGGCTGGTGTCAGTAGCAGAAGCTTGGTCGGTCTTCTCATCCTTGGTTTTGTTTTAAACACTGGGATAGGACGAGCAATCATCAAGAATAACTCATAATTCATTGTTTGTTATGTGGTTTAACATATAAATTGGTTCGAGCACTTCACTACATTTCGTAAGCGCATGGTAACAAAGACATAATTATGTATGTCGTTCAACCAAATCATTGGCTTAACTGAATTTAAGTCACTTTGTTCCTTTTTTATTTCCTTCGTATCTCATTAGGGAAACACTATTCAATTCATCCATTAATGATGGGCTTTCATGGCTTCCACACTGTAAAAGTGCTATTTTGTCACACTCCATTCAAGGTTCTAATAGCCATTATTACCCACGAAATTCTTGGGAAAGAAAAAAGCTCAGCACGCGACACTTATGTAATCCCTATCGTGTACAATCGTTGTTGACCTCCCTCATTACTACACTGCCATCATCGTGGACTAGCCAACCAAGGAAAACTATTGCAGGAATTTTCCTTTGCAATAATTTATAATGTTATTTTCTTTCGCCTACGTACGAAACGGACCACCCACTCACTCGACTGCATGGTTGGGGATGGAAAGTGGGTGGCAATTTTTCCTACTCTTTTATTCCTGTGGCCGCCCAAGCCCCTTATCACATTGATCGATCAACGTGATGCGTGCAGAAAGCAGGAGACCTCTTCGGCTGAGTAAAATTGCAAGCTTCAACCCGTCTAGACTGTTTTCTCATTATAGACCCAACAATTGCTTCTTGGAGTTTTTTTTCTCCCCGCTCCATCTGGGGAACACCTTTCGCCATGTTTGTCTAAGGTGTCTGTTTATGAAGAAAAGAAGTAACATTACCATAAAGACTGTTATCTAAGAGGAGTAGCATAAATATCGGCTGTCTAGCAAATAGAGAAGCAGGAAAATATCATTCAACCAGTCTAGCCAAGTGGACAGTTATTGCCAAAGCTATCTGACTAAAAATTTATTAGATTTAAATCGCCAGAATTCCATTTAGCCATGATAGCCCAATTATTATCCCATAACTTCAGGAAACTTTCCATAAGACATGCCCGCCACACCCGACTGCGAACATCATTCCGTTCACGTTCGCTCATAAAACTAGCAGCTCATTAAGATTTGATCCTTGCGCAATATTCTCCGGGGAAGCCACTCGGTGGAATCGATAATCTGTTTCCCATGGGACCATTAAGAACGTGACAAAAATTGCGACTTCTATCAAATCTCCACTTCTCTCCGTTTCCCGGCTGATTGCCCGCATAAATCAACCACATCAATAGAAGCCCGACCTCTTCAGTCGGGCCACATTTCAACTTTTTGGACAGAACAAAATGATTGCCAATTTGTTAGTTAACTACCTCGCCCCACGTTTCTTCTGCTGCTGCTGCTGCTGTTCGGATGCCGAGATTCCCATCCAACAATTCGACCGACAACGTGTTTGGTTTGGAAGACAGGCTGAAGCCGCCCGCGATTTTCAACAGTGCCGCCCGAAACAATAACCGTTTTAATTTATTTGCATTGTCAATTCGGCGACGACCGGCGCGCAGTGCTTTCTTTTTCATTTTTGTTTTTGCCACGATGGAGCCGTTCCCATGTGCAGGGACTGCCGCAGGACGCGTTATGCGGCGCAAGATAGGCGAATGGTACATGTGTAAAAGCAATTTATTACGTGTCTTCGGGCCACTTTTAGTCGACAGGCGCTCCGGTTGGTCTGCGGGATTGAAAGCGCGGGTGGAAGGGGATGAGGGGCTGTGTAATTTTTCATGGCTTTGTTTTAATACACATGCTGAGCCGGGCGGCGATGTCACCTTTTTCTCGCTCCTGTGGCTGGTTGGTGGCGCCTGGTGAACATTGACAGAACAGAAATGATGAATGCCTTGAGGTCAAAGGTGATTGTTTGGAATCTGAATATCGATGGTGACGGGTGTCTATGGGAACTGAGACTCAAATTGATTGGTAATGAACGGAATTTTGGTGAATCATTAGGCATGGGAATAAGTTGATTGAAGAGTTCTTGTGCGTAATTTTTTGCTTGTTTCTACTAGATTTTTGATGTAGCACTACGTCTTTGCTTTCTTTAATGGGGTACAATTTAAAGAAAATTGAACACGAAAAAAGATCAGGTTTTAAACGGTAATATCGGTAATTTCTCCAAAGATTTTCAAAATTTTCACACCAATCGATCGAACATATTTCTACGCTTCGACTCCAATGTTTTAAACTATTTTATTCTTGAATGAATACAACGCAAACATAAGACAATGTCTTATATTAACGTTTTGCAGAGTATTGAATGCCCAGTTATTTTCCTATCACAGACTTCAAATATAAGTAAGAGAGGTCTCATATGCACCGTAAATTGCTTCATTCGTTCAGTAACGACGCTATGCGGAGCGGCAATGAGCCAACATTGAGTTGGCAGCTGGCGGGTGAATTATCTACTAACAAGTGATGCAAATATGAAGCTGGTATTACTGGCTTATGAATTGTCGCACAATATTAACATAGACGTGAATCATACGACAGATCCAAAATAGACCGATCAAACCCAAATCATGGAAAATCCATTCTTTTTAGGACGATCAATTTGATTGTCCCAGCGCAAGAGTTTGTTTGATTGGATCTTATCTAGCATTCCTTTTGAAAATTCTTGTCAAATAGCAGCCAGTGGTGGTTCAGCTTTTTCTCCTTAGTATACACTGGCGTAAAAAACCCATCGAAATTCATAAAATTTGCCTTATGAAACTTCATAAGCCCACTAAATTTGGATTTCATACGGCCCATATGACGTCCATGTGTGTAACTGTGATTCCCTCAGATGATTGTAATAATTTTCTCAAGTCAACCGTGTCAATTTCATAAACCGCCTTATGACTTTCATGAATGATTTCATTTGTGTACAATAATCATGAGGTAAATGTATGAAATGGTAAAAGCGCGCCCAAATTATTTTTTTGTTTACTTTAGGTGGATTTTCAATCCTGACGATTCCGGTATACCCGAGCTTATATACTTCCCTCAACTGTGGAAAGTAGAACAGGACGAAGGAAATTAACCCCTGGAAACTATAAGTTTGGTAAAGTTTTTTTTACAGATATCGTAACCGTCCTCCTTGGGCATACAAGTGCATTGCTTTCAGTTGTTGTTCCACTTTATATATGTATGGGGTCTATCGTGTAGAAACTTATTCGCGCATTATTTTTAATAAAGAAAAGTGCTAATTTGTACGTAAAATCTCGTCAGAGTATTTTACATAAATGAACATCAATTGCGCAGTGGCGGTATTATAAGATGATTTGAATGAGCATTTTTTTCATAGCCACAAAGTTAGTTTAAGTAGAATGTATATTTCAGTAGAATTTAATTTAAAAAAATAGATAACATAATACATATATTAAATTAATAATAAGTATAACCAACGCATATAACTTCCATAGCATTAACAAATGATTTTCATAAGGCTGTTCAATGAAACTTACAAGATATTTTGCACTAGTGTAGCATAAATCTTGTGTGCAATTTCAAACAAAGCTCGGAAATTTAAACGGTCTCTATATTGGCAAGAGCAGCATACATAAACAGAAATTTTACAGATGGCGACCGACATGAAAAATTAAAAAATAATTATTTGTACATTCATAAGACATTGCTACGTAGTCCTTCGTCACCTTTGCTAACACCCCAGTCGGTTGACCCTTGTAGTTTTTTTAAATTGTTTATTAAATTATCCAAAGAGTTCAAGTGGCTAAGTGATCTTCGATGTAATTGGTAACATTAAATAGTTTATATGTAATAAATATTAAATATTTAATCGTGTATGTATGTATGTATGTATGGTAGCCACCATCCCCTCTAGCCCTTGGCTTGGATGCAGCTCCACTTAACAGCAAGATCAAATTGGGCCACCGATCTGAATTCGTACTATCGCTGTATGAAGGGCCAAAAACGGAGGGTGGACCCGTAAGCGAGAGACACTTACACGAAATCCACGGGAAATTAAGAATCTCCTTCCAACGATATGAGTCCAACAAATCGGATAACACAATTCACAATACTCATTAAGCTTTCTACAGGATGGCTTGTTAAGAAGAGGCGCGTCACTCTCCCTGAAACTGTTGGAGTAGAACTCGCAGCACCACACTCGAATCAGTAGGATAAGAAATGATACTGTTTGTTCCTCCTAGACTCAGGCAGTCAATCAAACCATCGTCCAGTTTCAGCTTGAATGATACCCTGGTGCTCCTCCCAACCCAGTATTTATTATGTTTATATAAATATAGATGTAATGTAATAATAATATGTTATATATGAATATATAGTGAGAGCAAAAATTATATAAGGATATTTAGTTAAATTATGTAATAGTTGGAGTTCACGAGCCTACTGATAACCATGTTAAACTAAATTAATTAACCTGCTGAAATAATAATATTAAGGCAGTAATAATAATATGCGACTTCGTACCACTTTGTATCACTGATGGGTGACTGTATCTCTGGAATGTGAAGGTCATCTTGTTATTCATTGAGGTATAAATATCAATAAAGCATTCAATTGTATATAAAACCATAATATTATATTATTACGTATTTAATCATGACATATGGATATATAACCTTCTGGAATGAAGAGCATTTATTAATTTTGATTATTATTGATATAATTTAATAAAATAATTATACCGGCTGGATCACCAAACTGAAGCAATTAAAATTTTATTAATTATTTTATTACTTCTTCCATAATATTATATGTATGATATGCAATTAATAATGATGAACAGCTGTGTTCCTCTGAACCGCTCAAATAGTAGTTGATGATCGTGTACTGAAATGTTAAGGTCATATTACGCCATTTAATGGAAAATATAATGAAGGAATTAAAGGTTGAGTGGTCGAGAGAGTCGTCAACATTTCTATTAATGAAAATATGCTAGAGCTTGTAAAAACATGCATCATATAATAACACATACTAGTATCTACACATCTATATATACATCCATTGCTACTTTCGAGAAGGCCACTCTGACGGTTGCTAGATACAGCTGAAAATTGATCCCCATTCTTACTGCTGCTTCTACCAGAAGATGATCATCCTATAACCGCAAGACCTCCTCTCCTAAACTGTATGGTACCTGAGAGAAATTTACCTTTCTGGCGTAATACATGTAATGAAATATACAGAATTAGGCTATGAATAAACAATGTCCTATAAGATAAAATATATAGTGAGGGTATATTGTAATATGAATTGAAAATTACATGTGTACTGCGACTGCTGTTTTGTTGCAATTGTAGACAAACTTGCGCATCCATTATGAACCAGAAAATTTAGGCAATGTATGACCGCCATGAAAAAAAAAAATTTTAAATTTTAAATTATTTTGTAATACCTGACGACCTGGAAGACCTGAAAAGATATGAGAATGGAAAATTATGATATGATGTACCGGTCGCACCCCTCACTTCGCTATTGTCGGATTGACAACATTGCCCAGGCTACGCCAACCAGCGTCTCCATGTTTCAGCTGGCAGTCTTTTGTGATCATATGACTCGTGGAGGCGTGAGGTAGGAACTTGTGAGGACCAGAGGTCGGTCGCACCCTCCTGCCAAGTTGTCAACTCACCATTTGAAGCCCAGTAGACCTCCGTCTGAAATTCGCCAAAAAATGTCAATCGGACTTATTAAATATTTAATCGTCAATAAAAAAAAAGCAACGAGGGATGGTCTAAAGTGTGTCTTATTTCATGGACACTTTTGACATTCCGTTCAACTTCATGGCTTAGCTGACGACGTTGATATCGTAACATGCAACACTGTAATGAAAAAAATGGAAGAAATTCTTAAACTATCCCTCCAACTATTCAATTTCTGTTTTTCTTTGATATCCACTGAAGGCTGTGTGGGTTCCCTGCTTCGTCTTAAGAAAGATATCAAGTCCTTTATATCTCATATTGTGAGCAATTGAAGAGTGTCTTAGCTGACATTATTGTGTAGAGAGATATACCAGTATGTCTTTCTGTTTCATGGTTAGGTGCAGTGTCTGGACCAACCCGCGATGTCATCTGAACTTGACCGGTTTGACTTGATTTTATTCTGAAGTTTCAAGTCATTTGATTTAATATTGATGGGAAAAAATCTTCCAAACTAGCACTGGATCAGGCCATGTACTAATATCGTCTGTACAGGCCTTGATAGTATTCTGGTATTTCATAACATTTTTCAAATAATTAAAGTCTTCAAAACACTGAAAGTATAGACTGATCGCTTCTCGTTCTAAAAAACACTTTAAAGAGCTCGGAGTTTTTTTGTAATATTCTTAA
This sequence comes from Aedes japonicus, assembly GCA_034211315.2. NCBI lineage: Eukaryota > Metazoa > Arthropoda > Insecta > Diptera > Culicidae > Aedes > Aedes japonicus. The sequence continues at coordinate 41,355 of JASCZW010005200.1, forward strand.
AAACATTTAATGAAATTCTTCCACTTTGAAATTTTTTTTAAACCTTTGTGACTCGCATAGGTCGAATTCACAACCTTACCGAGGGTGAGAGCACTTATCGCATGATATATGCCTGAAACAATATGTCCTGTAGATAACGTATTATGTTCTGCCCATTTATGTCGCCGCCTCGTCGTATGACATTTGTTTAAATGCACTAACGCTATATATTTAATCTAAGGCAAACAACTGAAGCATGTCCACGTTAAATTTCGGAAACTCTCCTTTCGGTGTGACAACAAGTGAATTATTTCATGGATCGCTGAAACGTTTCTCATACATGACAGCAAAAACTCGTCACATTATTTCGTGGTACAACTTGTTTACATTTTGGTTACATTCAGTAAAATGACATCGAATCAAGGGGAAGTGCGCAAACGCATTTTGTACGAATGGCAGCCAAATCCGAATTTATCGGTAAGCGATCTTGCCAAGAAACTAAAACTACCAAAAAGTACGGTTTTTTGTGATTGCAAATCATTTGACCAGCGTTTGATTGTGGATCGGAAGGTTGGAAGTGGAACAAATCGAAAAGTATGCTCCCGACAAATGGACAAGAAGCTGGTAGCAATTATTGAGAAACATCCTTTGGGAATACATTAATTGTTATGTTATATAAAGGGTGTCCACGATGAAATTGCCACACACAAAATTGATTCGCAAAATTCGAGTTTTCATCCGATTGCCATCAAATTTTCAGGGATTGAGAAATAACTATTAAACTTCATTTAACCATTTTACTCGTATTTTATTTACAGTCCATACGCAAATGCCCGCACCTTGGCCTTAACCCCGGCCATAAGATTCTGCACAACCTGTGAATCAACCGTTTTTTACATGTAAACCCATACTTTCTTCAGTTCCTCGACTGTCTTCACTACCTTAGGTCGTTTAAGAAGGTGCTGCTTCATAATCGCCCAGTACTTCTCGATGGGGCGGAGCTCCGGAGTGTTGGGAGGGTTGAACATTTTCGGCACGAAATTGACCTTATTGTCCGCATACCACTTCAGCACGTCCTTGGAGTAGTGGCATGAGACCAAATCCGGCCAGAAGATTGTTGGGACGTTGTTGGCCTTCAGGAGAGGAAGCAGCCGCTTCTGGAGGCACTCTTTTATGTACACCTGTCCGTTCATCGTGTCCTGGGTCACGAAAGGTGCCTCCGCTTCCCGCACGTGCAGATGGCTTGCCAAACCAGGAATTTCTTCGCAAATTTGGACATCTTCTGAGTGCGGACATGCTCCGGAACGCTGAACTTATCCTTGGCCGTGAAAAACAGGTTGCCGGGGATCTGTTTGAAGTCGGCCTTCACATATGTTTCGTCGTCCATGATGCAGCATTCAACTTTCGTCAGCATGTTGAGGTACAACTTCCTGGCACGGGTTTTGGCGGACTTGTTCTGCTTCTCGTCGCGATTAGGGGCCTTTTGTACCTTGAACGTTCGAAGCCCAGCCTTAGTTTTGGCCTTCTGGACAAAACTTCGGCTTAGAGTGCAGCTTCTTAGCCACATCCCGAACGGAGGCGTTCGGATTTCGGTTGAAGGCCCCAACTACGCGGTTGTGATTTTTGGTGTTGTACGGAATACTTTTTCCTTCACTTCTGGGCTTCCGATCGGTGGTCAACCGTTCCTCGAACCGCTTAATCACTCGCGACACCGTGGAATTCGCGATTCCCAACGTTTTAGCGATGGAACGATGCGAGAGATCCTTGTTCTCGTGATGAATGCGCAAGATTTTATCACGCACGAGCTGTTCTTTCGACTCCATTTTCGCGAGTTTTGATCATAGGACTTTAAAACTTGCAGAATGTAAATAATGCACTATGAACTAAATCCACCCAAATTTTCATTAAATTCTACCTAACGGTTAAAAAGTTAGAGCAATTTCATAGTGTGGCAATTTCATCGTGGACACCCTTTATTCTCCGTGCGAGGAGTAACGATTATGATGTAGAAGGAGATGTTCGCTCATCACCATGAGGCACCAAGAGTGAACAACAATGTTTTTGGCTAGTATGAAAGATATGAAGAGAAAGTTTTGATAGTTCCCGCTAGGTGTGCGGCAGGCTTGGAAATATAGCAGATGTCTTTAGGAAAATTGAGCGAAAAGGGCATGTGCACAGTGGTACTCAACCAACGACATTTTGCCTAACATCCCACCCCATCCTGACACCGCCGTGGGATGTTAGGCAACAATATCGTTGGATCAGATTACCACTGTACACATGCCCTTTCGCTCAATTTTCCTACAAAGACGCATCTCTGAAGCCTGCCGCACGCACTGAACTATCACAGAACTTCTCTTCATATCTTTGTTCTAGCCAAAAAGGCATTGTTGTCTCGCTGGTGCCCATGACGATGAGCGAACATCTCCCTTCTACATCATCCTTTGGGAAGTCAAAATCATACGTACAAAAATTGAAGCTGGAGCAAGGAATAAGGTACCCAACCGCGATGACAGCTAAAATTTTACTGCAAAAAGTCGTGCTCATGAGCTTTACACCCATTTTTGCAAACATTTTCTTGTACCATAATAAACGACGAATTCGTACTCGAAAACTTTGAACAACTTCCAGTCTGGCACAGAGTCTGGCATTTTATACCGCAAAGCCCGATTCCCTTCAAACTTCCATTTATACTTCCAGTTCAAAATTGTAGTTCTGGTTCTTCATTGTAAATTTAGTAGACCTCCATATCCAAACATCCCCAAGCGTGCCTTGAAACTGCTTATTAATTTTTGGGCATATGTGGTGCCATCTTGTTTTGACAGATTCAACCGCAATTTTTTTTTTAAATTTTTAATTAAAAGCTTTTCCTTTGATGGACCAGTATTTTTCAGAACATTCTGGTGAATTTGGACAGTTTCTTTTTCCGGACGATCTCAGGAACGGCCAACCTGAACTTGGTGACGTAGAACTTCTGTCGTGTCCTCCTTTAGCTCAACCAGTAGAGTCGCAGATACAAATCATCATCACACTGGAGGTGGCTGGGTTCGATTCCCGGTCTGGTCTAAAATTGTTCATGAGGGAAAATTTCACAACTGCATGGGCATAGGATATTATTGTATTTGTTAATCAGTGTTTGATTGATTACCAAGCGGAAGTTAAGAGCACTGAGTCGAAATCAGAACAAATGCGCCAACATTTGGGGCTCACATCGAAAATCCAAACGCGTTACGTAGACTATTTGCACAAATAATCATTATTTGCACAAAAAGATTACTTCTTGAAAGCGTAATTTTGAATTGTTATAAAATATTTTTTTCAATAGATGCTTCAAATTGCTTACCAGGATGGCCTGAGTACTGGGTATTGTCAACATAGACAACATATCCTGCAGTGAAAATAAATTTTAGTTTTACTACGAAATGGTTCAATTACCTCTCCGGGCTGCAAAATGGTGAGTCGACAAATGTGATGGAGCGTGCGTCCCCGCAACATAGCTCTGGTCCTCACAAGTTCCTACCTCATGCTTCCACGGGTCAAGAGATGACAAAGACCACCAGCTAAGGGTTGCGTACTTAGCTGGTAGTGCAGCCTGGGCACTGTTGTTCTTCTGACATCAGCTAGATTGAGGAGGTGCGTCTTTCCACAAAGGAGGTGCGGCTCAAACAGCGGCTGAGTAAGAAACGATGTTTCACTTCAGCTATACCTTAGGAGGCAGTCCCACCAACGCAATATAGGCAGCGCGACCTTGGAAAGCTAGTATGCTGAAAACTTACCCTACCACGAAAAATGTAAGTATTCTTTATACGGTGTACAGTTTTGGATCATCCATGGAGTTTCCGATTACTGTATGAATTTTTTTTTTCCTTCATGGCAATGATAATGCAAGTCCATCTACAATTGTTGCAGAACCACAATCGAAAGACATGCAGACGGTACACATTTTATTCTCATTTTATATTATAACATCCCTTCACAATATTTTTATGCTATTTTCAGCTTCGATTTTATCCGTAAGTTTTAGTCCACCATTGAGCGAGATAAGGCGCTATAACCTTGGCAATTATTGCCAGGCTTTTGGTTCAAATGCCAAAAGTTCATCCACAGACAAAAGGAGCATAAACCAAACTTTCTAGCATCTATGCTCCCAACGGTAAAGTACAAATTATCACACTGTTTAACTCAACATGGAAGCGTTTGGTACGGGAGGTCCACGCTTTCTTCCTTCCCTTGATTCAAAGTAGTAGAGCGATTCTAGATCTTTCTGGAATCGCTCTATTTCTTGGAATCCTCTCTGCGGCACATACTACGCAGTTGGCCTGGCCGATGACAAGAAAAATGATGTATTTAAGAAACCATCATTTTCCAGGATGCCTTCAAGAATTGGCTGCGTTAGTGTGAGATTAGATTATTAGATTAGATTAGAAATGGTTCAATTACCTCTCCAATTAATTAGTTGTTGGCTGCAATGAAACTGATTGGTACTCTTTATAATGCTAGTTTTGTATTCAAAACACTGCGATAAGTAAGAAACATTTGTACACTGATAGGCAAAATAAAGTGCCCACCTCATCGTTTTTTTTTTTCAATTTCTCTCATTTACTTGGTTCAAATTAAAGTAAACACACTGTATATTTTTTATTATCTTATTTTTTAAATTCTTTTTAAGTTTCACTTATGAAATACTGCAAAAAAATGAGTTTTACTTAAAGTCAAAAAAATCAATTTGTGTTGAAAAAAAAAACAGTGACAAAATAAAGTGCCCACTTCATTTAGGCTACAGAAAACATAAATTAAAGTAAAATAAAAGCATTTCAATAATTGATGTGTCCTCCTTTGGCCTTCAGGACCTCCTGCAGGCGCTTCGACATGCTCTCGACCAGGTTCTTTAGGTGCTGTGGATCTAGCTCTTCCCAGGCGCGCTCCAGGGCTTCAAAATAGTTATTTTTATTGGTAACACCAGTTTTGTCAACCCTGGCATCGAGAATCACCCACAAATTCTCGATGGGATTGAGGTCCGGGCTTTGTGGAGGCCATTCCAGCGGTTTGATCCGACAAGACCGGAAGAAAGACTTGGTCTTCTTGGCAGTATGCTTCGGGTCGTTGTCCTGCTGGAATACGAACTTCTCTTCAAGGCCCGTCTGGATCAGCGAAACCTCCAGATTTTCTCGCAGGATGTTGATGTAAGAATCTGCCGTCATTATCCCGTCGATTTTCACAATGCTTCCCACTCCACCCCACGAAAAACACCCCCAGACCATCACATTTCCTCCTCCATACTTCATCGTGCCTTGGATGTGGCGCTCCTGCACCAAACACTCTCTCCCGATCTGCACCAAACACCTCTCCCGATCTGCACCAAACACGAACCCGCCGTTTTCGGTTAAACAGCTCGAATTTTGATTCGTCCGTCCAGAGAACTCTAGGGGCTTATCAGCTTCAAAACATGTCAAAATATCAAAACATAAACAATCGAGGGGTCTTCCAATGGAAACTTATCGAAAACATATCGATTTTTGAAGTGGGCACTTCATTTTGTCACTGTTTTTTTTTTCAACGCAAATTGATTTTTTTTTCTTTAAGTAAAACTCCTTTTATTTTCAGTATTCCATAAATGAAACTTAAAAAGAATATAAAAAATAAAATATGAAAAAAAAAACTACACCGTGTTTACTTTACTTTGAACCAAGTAAATGAGAGAAATTGAAAAAACGAAGAGGTGGGCACTTTATTTTGCCTATCAGTATACTTAGAAAGAATACTCACAAAGAAAAGTCGTGCATTGAACAAAAACAGTACAAGGAAGTACGACAATTTTGTTGAAAAACATAAAGATAATGCTTTCCGTTTTACATGCACGTTTGACAGTTCTGATTTAGCGATCTGAAATGAATGCTTCAAATAAGCACAACCATAGGGAGGCAGAGATGTTATCGCAATCTTTTATTGATAATTCTGATATGAGAGCTGAACATTTCGGGATCGGGAAAATCGGTAAGAACTGCTACTGTCTTTAGAAGAAGAGAGAGATAAATAAAGATGGTGTCAAAATGTTCGACCCAAAGCGTGTGACGCTTTTAATTTAGAGGTAAAAGGTGTCCCACATGAAATTGTATCACGGAAAAAAACGCTGTAGAAAATTACCCATTGGGTATTTTCTTTTGAAAATTTGGGTTAAAAGTAGTTGAGAGTGCTAATTTTGTGTTTGTTTATCACTGTCAGTCTATCTAAAATTGAAAAAAAAATAGCGTGACTCAAAGAAAAATTGAACTGATTTTGCGCAAGCACCTGGAAAATCCTTTACTCACTCTCTCATCGGGACATCAGAAAACATATCGGAATTGTGCAGTCAACGGTGAGTTGTGCAATCAAACATTACTATGAAACTCTGAGCATCGAACGGAAAGAGAAATGCGGACAGAATGGATGTACTATTAGTGATCGATTAGTGAAAGCGTTTAAGCGGGATCTCAAAATACGGTGGGAAAGTCACGGGCCTGGAAATTGTACACCCCGATGCTGATGAAGCCTCATTGTCTCATTATGAATGATGAGACTTTCGTCAAATGTTATCCTGGAGAGGAACGAAGAAAACGGTGTCACTTTCGTACCCAAAGACATGAAACCCCCAACGCACCGGAACTAAAGCTCATCGAAAAATACTGGGCTATTATGAAGCAGCACCACACTACGGAAGCATCCCAAGGAGGTCAAATTTGAGGAAGACATGAAAAAAGTGCCTTTCCGTACATATGAAGCTGCAGCCAGATGTTGCACAGAACCTAATGAGTAGATTTAAGCGTAAAGTGCGAGCGTACGGTCATGGTATTGAAGTTGAACTCAATAAATAAGCCAAAAATTAACTAATGGTTATATTTAAGCAACACCGACAGGCTCTGGTACGATACAAGAGAAGCACTGATTGGCTAGTCTGCACGAAGTACATTGTTTGCATTGTATGAATAAGGTATAATGCAAGTGTTTAGCTGATGGCAAGCAATACGAATGTTGCTTTTATTTTAAGAGTCATGTATTCAATGTACGAAAATTGTGTTAAAAATACGAGTGTAAACGAATTTTCGAAAAAAAAAATTCAGTCGGGCAATGACGGTAGCCCCTAAAAATGGCGTTGGAAAGGTCAGCATAAATATTTTCAACCTGACAGGGAATTTTCAAAATAAAGTTTAGAGTGCTTTTGTTTTGACCACGAGTGATCCCTCTTAAGCCATGGTTATCCTGCAGAGAGAAATATAATCGCAAAACTGAAATCCCAGACTTAACGATTTCCTTGTTCACGTCATTTATCCCATCAGAAATTAGTTTTATGAATGAACACCATCCGCGTGGGTCGTCTCAACGTCAGCGCGCATAAATTACTCAACTATCGACATTCAATATCCACCAGTCACTCAGTTTCTCGCAAAAGGGACCACCTTTTCGACAGCGCCATGATTGGTTGCTACCACTTACAACAACACCAGCGAATTAACTGTTTCCGAAATAGTTTCCACCGTCCGTAAATAGGCACTTGGAGACTCAAATTACCCATCCGCATTTAACCGAAAGCCCCTAAAACTAATAATTTCCTCGTATTTATGACATGCTCATCATCTCGCATCAAACGATCCGATCCCGTCTTGCCACACTGACCGTATCAATTGATGTTTCGTGTTTCACAAAGACCCCCGCCAACGCGCTCGAACATTTTCACACCAGATTAACGATCTTTGTTTTGTCAACAAGAGATCACGTCGCCGAGGGCTTCGGAGTTTTTGACACGCGTAGCAAGCGGCGCGGAAAAGTCGTTTTCACAGACCGTAAATCTTGATTCGCTTGTCGGAGTGCTGACAGGTCCATCATGTCGTTTGATCGTGATACACTTAAATCCGAAGTTAAGCTAGGGAGTTGGGATGCAGCAGGCATCGGACCTACATAAGTGGTGGATAATGGGAATGCCAAATGGATGGAGTTTGTTTTATTTGATTGAATTGTTATTCTTTTTCAAAATTCCTAAGTGAAAGACGTTGATAAATTGACTGCATTGATAAATTCTGGTGCAATTTTATTGATATCTAACAAGCTAATTATGTTCTCTTTTCCACAGGTGGCGCATTGGACCCTGGCATCGACCTGCTCGACGCGCTAAGTTTACACACAAATTTATCCCAATACCAAGGGGTTACAGTCACACAAGAGTATCAACATCAAAGGGTATTTCATTTGTCAGGTTAGAATCAATTTATTACAGTAATTACCGTATATACTTAGAATAGTTGTCTCATTGCCGTCAGTGCAAAACGTTGATACAATCGGTTGACATTAGCTTTTTATAGAAAAAATTTATGAGATTGCCACTCCTTTGGAAAACTCCCAAGAGTAGCACTCTTGGTGCTTGTCCTGCGTGGAGTGAAAGTGAATCGTTAATTCCGTTATTAGACTTCCCCGTGTTCCCGTTGCTACACTCTAATGACAAACGTACACATCAATTAGTACGCTTATAAATATACATGTTATGTTTCCAGCATATCGAAAGAGGCAGACTAGATAAATGACGACTAATGGCTAAACAAATCAAAGCCGAACGAAATTCTATCACAGTGGAAGGAGTATGTTAACATATTCCATATATTTTATGCATCGAGGGGTGCTCATTGCTAAAAATCCTCCAAACCAAGCACAATATCGTTGACCATCGTGGAAACCCCTCGGTTTCCAAACTCATCAACAGTCGCGGCATTGTGACAACCATTCTCATTTCTCGTGTCACAGATCAAAGACCTTTCATAGAAGTAGTCAGCTCAACAACAAGGACCATCCGGGCCTTTGGAAAACCGACCGCATACAAATTCCTGATCTAACAAATTTGACAAATTAGTTGCGTCCTTCTCCTCCGATGGCAGACTAACTCATTCATCATTCCGTGACCGGCAAGCGGGGCAGCATGTTTCCAAAAGGTTGTCTGCCTGCGTGCCGTCGTTGTCTAGTCGTTTCCCCAAACACAGAAATTTTCACGCGCTTCCGCTTGAAGGTCAGCAAAACCCCTCGCCACGGTCACATCATTGACTACCGCCGTACAACTTCCGCTAGTTTTACGCGAGTCTGCTCCTAAGTGATTGACATTCGATGAACGTTTAGGTTAGCTTTGCTGGACTGGGAGCGCTCAGGACACGGTCTAGACTGAGTCCGGAGTCTAGACCGTGGTAGCGTTTTTTAACGCGCTTCACGATTATTGATGTTTATGTTAAAAACCATCCCGTGCTGGGTGAAAGCTGTAGTGTTTTCGCGATTAATGCGATAACCGGTCTCTTGAGGTATACCTCGGATTCTATGATAAGAAGCTGCATTGTGTTGTGTGTTATACTACTAGCTCATCTTGTAATTTACTTGTTTGCAATTTAAGAATATTTAATTCATTGATTTATCAAAACATTACACATTTATTTGTCTTTCAAAACAACCTTAAGTTGAAACAGTGAAGGCTGGGGCACTACTTTGGCAGCGGATCAATTCTCGTAATCCGTATTCCAATTCAGCCGTATTAAAAACCAAGTAGCTTGGTTTTGTAACATGTAAAAGATAGTACTAATAATCAGTGCGGTAAAAACTCAATCTCAATTGAAATAAAATCGCTGAAATTGAGAAAAACTACCATTCATTATCATCACACCATAGTCAGTTCATTTGAACTTGATAAACATATTCAATTGAACCACGAAGACTTAATTTTCAATTGAGAAGCAGACTTACACTCAATTGAACTAACTCGCCTACTTCAAGCAGTTGAAAACACGCCTTCAAATTCATTACGTCGACTTGCGGCCGTGCTCTGTGATTTGAATTCATTCGCTGTCAAACAAGCAAGAATGAACATCACTCTTCACACATTAATGCTTAACATCAGGTCTGACTTTGTATTGAATGTTGGCTATGTACGCTTTTTGCCGATTTTCTGATTGAAGACGTTCCCAGCTGTATTCGCTCTACCCAACAAGCAATTTTACTAACAATCAAACTATACTTAAACTGCTAAGAAACACTTAAGTGATTTTTACATATGATTTAGCGGTCATTCGGTCAATCAAAACATTATAATTCACTCTACACAGATTTTGTTACTTTAGTTTGTGTTAAGATGAAAAACATTCAACCGAAACTCAGACATTTGTATTGCCAATATTACCAATAACAATACTTTTACTTCGCTTTCCATACAACACGCCATAATTAAGAACCTAGAAAAAAAATATGTCCCTAACATTGGGTCTATGGTTTTCATGTTGAATCATTGTTATTTTGCCTCTGTGACCTGTTAGTTTATAACGTGTGACTATTTTCTGGACATCTTGGCTGAATTATTCGGTTTATAGGTTCAATTTTGGCAAATTTATATCATTCGAAGAGCGTGTAGATAATCTGTTCAGCTTAACCAGTAAAATTATGGTGTCTGAAAAGTTAAGGAAATCGAAAATTACGCGAAAGTGAACAATTACTATTTGATTAATAATGTCTCAATTGCTTTGAACTAGATCGGTCCTCCTGATAGCAACATGATTTTTTTTGATTATCGCCGAAATAATGACATATTCGGTACGTAGGTCGAATCAAGGAGCTAGGCTGACATTACATCCCGTTACCCTAAGTAAGTTTTTGTGGGTCTTCCCTTAGCTCAGTCGGTAAACGCGCGGCTACAAAGCAACACCATGCTGGAGGTGGCTGACTTCGATTCCCGCTCTGGTCTAGGAATTTTTCGTTAAGGAAAATCTCGCGACACCCTGTGCATTGTACTTGCCACAGAATCATACTGATGCAAAAATGGTACCTAGCATCGAAAGCTCTCAATTAATAACTGGAAGTGCATTTACAACACTAAGTTGAGAAGAAACGCTAAGAAAGAATAAAGAAAGAGCTTTTTGTGATGCATATTATCAAACGCCCTGTTAAACGTATCTAAGCAACTGGATAACTGCTTCAATATCGTTTACAGCTCAAGGCTGTGAGGCTGAGTCAAAGGACACACAACCTACTCTTAAAGTTGAATGGAAAATATGTTTCGGATAACATAACCTGGCAGGTAATACTTCTCTATTTTTTACCTGTAATTTGTATTAGCAAAATATTGTGAGAACATGTTAATGGTATTAGCCTTAGTTATTTTACCTCTTATGCAATACTCTTCAATATCAAGTTCAGTAAGCTTTGTATCCGCAACAATCCGGACACCTCAAAACAAGAATAAAGCATAAATTTCGCATTATATTTCCGTCGTAGTTGTTCACTTCAGATTCATGGGATGTGTTTCAACATTTCGTGATGACAAAACATAGTTATTCGGTATTTGCATGAAATTTACGAACTTTGCGCTTAATTACGTCCATTAAGGTTTGTACAGACTCTTCAGAAATCGTAGAAGCCGTCTTTGTCCAAATTTGCTGGAAGTGTTTGATGTCTTTGATTCCAGAAATCTTCCGCTTCATCAGAGCCCAATATCTCTCGATTGGTCGTAGCTCTGGGCAATTTGGCGGATTTGAGGTTTTTGGTACAATGTTCACTTGATTTGCTTGGTACCACTCCATCACAGTTTTAGCTAGGAAACGAACTTACCAGAAACCGAACCTGAGCCAAAAAAATATGTATATTTTCTTCTTGGCCGTCCAACCTCGGTTCTACTAAGCGGAACGATTTGATTTATACTTCATTTGATCAAAAATATGATGAACAATTTATAGTTTGAAAAACAATAGTATAAAATTGATGACTAAACTATGCTAAGAAAACTGCTTTCAAATCATTACTTATGTGCATATTTCACATAAAGGCTGGAAACTTACTGTAAAGCTCCTTCAAAGAAGTATCAGCCATTTAACCATACACTTTGATAAAAGTAACAACCCCAAAGGTGGCTGGGTTCGATCCACGGCCTGTTCTAGGGATTTTTCGTTAAGGAAAATTTCTTGTCTCTCTGGGCATAGGGTATGATTGTACTTGCACACAACCGTTCTAATGCAAAAATTGTACCTGGTATCGAAAATTCCCAATTAAAAACTGTGGAAGTGCATTTGGAACACCAAGTTGAGAGCAAGCAATAAGCTAATTGGGTAAATTATTAGCTTGAACGCTAAGAAAGAAGAAAAAGAACCGCAGAGGTCCTGTCCCTGACATTACGCACCTATTTTATCAGTCTTCAGCTATATTTTCTTATGGGTATGTTTTTTGCTCACCAAAATGAAACTGATTTTCTTGATATTTTCGAAAAATCAAGAACTACGAATAAATTATAATTTACAAGGCTTGTTTTACTCAATTTCATCTCCCACCTCGAATGCCTTCCCATGACCTCTACCCATCAAATTTTGTACAACAGATTTTCCGATTTGTTATTTTTAAGCAAATTTTCTTCAGTTCTCGCGCTTTTTTTAACAGTTCCGTCCGGGGGAAGTTTACGAAGTTCCGTCTTCATAATTACTTTTAATTTTTCAATTGGGTGAAGTTCCGATAAATTTGGTAGGTTCATATCTGTTAGCACAAAATTGACTCCGCTGTCTTGCTACCACTCTAACACGGTTCGAGCGTAGTGGCAGGATGCAAGGTCAGGCCAAATCAGAGTTGATACTTCGGCCTTGTGAATGTCAAGAGATGCTTCTTAAGGCTCTCTTTCGTGCAAATCGCACCGTTGATTGTTCCGGAAGTGATGAAGGGAGCGCTTATTTCACCACATCCGCAAATCGCTTGCCAGATCAGAAACTTCTTTGAAAATTTCGATAATAACTTCTTTAGCAAAAATACATTATTGCGCAAGAAGTTGATGGAAGTCCGCCTTGACGTACGTTTCGTCATCCATCACGATGCAACACGATTTGGTGCGCAAATTTGTGTGAAGTTTCCGGGCGCAGGTTTCCACAGTGATGTTTTGCTTAATATTCTGACTTGAGAATGTTCGCACTTTGTAAACACGCTTCATGGTTGTCTGCACAAAACCGACTGACACTTTGGACTTTTTAGCGACATCTTAAATTGACATATTTCTACGGTTCTTGAAGTGTTTGCCTTCCTTTCTGCGAGTGCCCGGGAGGCATCTTAAAGGTTCCAAGCTTTTAAGCGATCCAGCTTCTAGATTTTGATTGTATTTGTACAAAAATAAATCACGAAAAAATTTTTGTTTCGATGACACGACTGGAACTACTGAATGAATAATTATGATACGGTTCGAAAGTTACAGAAGATTTACGGTGTGCCATTTTTATGGATTACACACTTCATACAATATTTAACAGTCATTAAAATAAATATATTATTGATAGATTTTTGTTTATATTTAAAATCATTGACAAATAGATAGTTTCAGATCTTTGTTGAGTAATAAACTCCATATTGGAACCATTCTAAACGCCTGCGTATCTGTTAGATTCCAAGAAACAACCACCGCAACATGTCGTTCTCCATGCCTTTATGTAACTATGCCTAAAACTAACTTTGTTGTAATTTTTGAATGAGCTGTCGCTTTGTCGCTTTGAGTATTCGTTCCGGGTTTCAAAGGCTCTTGAATAAGCAGAGCCTAAATAAGAGAATAATAACGGAATATTATTTTGAATAATGAAAGATCAACTCAGACCACTAAGAAGTATCTGTGAAAGTTCAAATAGTGTTTCAGTTTATTTATTTTTTTAAATTTTAAAAGATGTCGAGTTAAGTTGTAATTTGAATTTTCCGAGTTTTCAAATAACAATCGTTCTAATAATACGCTCGTCAAAGTGTTTTTGTTTCAAGTGTTGATTAAAAAAAGTGAAGAGCTGGATTTGATAAAACTAACTTTAAACGTGAAAGTGCATTGGTAAAGCTAAAATTTGATAATTTGGCATTGACAGCAGTATGTCGTCAAAATCTTAATTTAAAAATAATTTTTCAAGTAAGAATAGATTATTACTTCTTCTTGCCGTCAGTGTACTTGCTTTGGGCAAAGTCGTCATATGCTATATATATATTTCATTTCAAAAGATTTTCTTCATATTTTTTCTATGATTTCGCATTTTACAAGAAGCATGAACTTTCTATTATTTTGTTTTTAAATTTAAAACTTTCATTTCTTTCATATTCAAACTAATTCAAAAGTTAAAAACTAAGGCATTATTAACGATTTTGTTCGTTTTTATTTTGCTAAATAGAAATCAACATTTAGTCAAAATTCTGAGAACGTTTAAAAATAATACCTATACTCAAGTAACACCTAAAACATCTTTTTAAAATATTTTATAATTGTTTGTATTATAAATATATTATAAACGTACTGCAAACCATGTCAACTTCGGAGCGGTTTGGTTCTCTCGTAATCTATTTAACACTCTGACGTATTCTATTTATCACTGGAGCTCAAAATACCTTTTCACTGCTGCAAGTGATTAGTACTTTATTATTGTTCTGAAAAGCTTGGTTCCATACATCTATAACACTATAAACTGGACAACATTTTATTTTTAATGTAATTTCAACAGTATATAGAACTACTGTTGAAATTACATTTCACCAACCATGTTTAGCAAAACGTGTTTGTTTTTCATAACGATGAATTTGTTTTACAAGATTGGTTTCACTTCCAACGGAAAGCATATCACAGAACTCAGAGTTGACTTCAATCGGAATTGGCTTAGCAAGGAAGCTACAAACCTTCCACGTCAAGGACTAGTATTCAAATCCCACGCTTGGCGTTGTTATATTTTTGTATGACGATATTTGTTTTCCATTTAATGTTATATAAGGCTTCATTTTTCACGCTTTTTCGGCATGTTAAAGTATGAAATAAACTAATATACACTGACTATAAATTAGAAGACAAATTAGTAATCTCCATTTAATTCCAACTACCGTTGCTTATCTTCGACAGATACGCGTATTTCGTCTACAATGTGCAGACTTTTTCAGTGTCTCGTACTAATAACTTGACTCGACAGTCGAGTTATTAGTACGAGACACTGAAAAAGTCTGCACATTGTAGACGAAATACGCGTATCTGTCGAAGATAAGCAAAGGTAGTTGGAATTAAATGGAGATTACTAATTTTTCTTCTAATTTATAGTTAATATACACTTATATTGATAACCTGTTTTATTTCATTTGACAGTTCTATCAACTTGTTTAATACAAGCTGTGTTGCTTGGGTAGTTACCAAATTTCGAAAAGAATTATAATATTTTCAATGCTTTCGGTTGGTTGAGAACGATGTTCATGAGCTAAATTGAAATTTGGAATTCTTAGAAACAAGAAAAAAACGCTCATTGTTTTGGAATTGCTTTTATGTCCTGCTTTGTAAATGCAAATTGAACTTAAAAGTAACGTTGAATCAACTTACAAGTATCATTTCCTTAACGTAACTTAGGTCAATGTAGTACTTACAAATCACTTTTTTGTAACGCAAAACACAACATACCAGGTGCCATTATCACAAATTAAACCGGTTTGGAAAAATTGGTTTCAATCTTTAATGAACCAAAGCCTGGCGCCAATGATCATACTCCTTGAATACGAACCACGACCTACTTCTCTACTCTCCTTGAAGCCACGAACTCGACTAGTCATAGAGCGTGTTGTTTGCCTGCTGTTGTGCTCGAAACTTTTCAAGTGGTGGTTTGAATGCATTTTCCTGGAAATCTTCAGCACTCGAATCTTCTATAATTATGCATGATACTCGTATCTTACGTTATTGTTACCCAAGGCTACAACAAGTCTTAATAGCCTTTTTTCGGAGCTAGTTCTTACCAACAATACTTTTATTTCTAATCTTTCAAATGCTTTTTGACCTGCTTCAAAATCGAATATGAATATTTCACTTTGATCTTTCAAAATATTTCAGCAAAAAGATCCTTCGCAATCTTAAAAGTAGGCTTGGGAAAATCTGTTCCATGAAATTAATCCTTTAGTTAAAACATTATTCTTCAATCATATTCATATGTTTGAGTGCGTTAAGATAGATCCAACATCTAGTCTATTTAATCTTTCCCGACTTCACAAACAGGTGTGAACATATTTTCCAACTGATATTGCTATTATCTTCTTATGACTTTCAGCAATTTGCATGAGAACAAGCTCCGGATATATCATGTCAAGTTCTTAAGCTTTTTATTAAGCATTGGCGTATTTGATTAGTTGACACATATTTCGCTACTTATCTGCTGCAAAATGCGTTTTTCACTACGCAACCATCAGCCCAAAGCTCACGACAATTACTTCGAAGGATACAGCTCCACCAACAGTGCGGCACATTGGTTGCCAAGAGAACTACTGCGACCAAGCTTCCTGGGAACTCGGGGAGGAAAAACTCTTTTTTTCCCTAACATTTGTGCTCGCCGCAGTTGATGCATTCGCCATCGGCAGCACAATAAACAATCAACCCTTGCTTTTTATTCATCCATCCATCCATGCCCTGCTAGCTCGTTCGAAGCCAAGCGCCAGCTATGTTTGCTGGTTTAAAATTAATGTCCTAGGTCAGTGTTTATTATCGCGCACAAACATATGACTGTACATACTGGAACTGTACGTGTTTGTGGAATGTCTGATGGCTGGCACCGTACAAACACAACAAGCACCTAGGCAGATGGGGATGGCTGAAGCGAGTAGCTCTATCTTCTTCTTCTTGGCTGTCCCCTCGCTTTTCCACGTGATTTTCACATCCGCTGCTGCCACCCCACTTAGGCGAACAGAATTATTTCTCGAGATAATGAAAATTTTATTTCCGATTACCATCATCGTTTTTTTTTTTTTTGGTTCAACGGATCGCGAAAAACCTAAGAGATTGTTGATTTCCACTGGACACTCAGGTGCTTGGAGGTTTTCTGGTGTCGAGAATTTTATTTTTCTTAAAGCAAGTAGACATCGAAATCGATTTTTCCTAGAAACCAGACCGGAGGGGTGGTTTGTGAACCAACATTTCCACAGCCATGATATCAAGCTGGAAGTCTAACTTTACGAGCCAAGCGAGTTTTTTATGATCATAATTACAGGTTCAACACGAAGAAGAATTTTCGTACAGGTTGAAAACTTCACGAGCGATAAAAATGCATACCAAAATGCAAGGCACGATAAAAAATGCGAAAGAGGAAGATCTGACCTGTTAGGAAAGCTTGATTTGCATTTCCAAACGAACCTAACGAAGATTCAGAACGATACGTTGAACTCTGCGGAAAATTCAAAACTATCCGATATGTAATGGTAAATGACAAACCCAGCAAAAGTGTGACCTGGATAGCCATACGGCAGAGCGGAAATTACCGCTGTGATTTACGATACACACTGCTGTAAATCTGCTTCTTCCGAAAGGGACTGCCCCGGGAGCTGATTCAAGCTTTCAGCAAGTCCACTAAGAATTGGTCCTACACATTTTATGTGGCCTTCTCCCATTGCGATTGTTACCTAGCGATATGGAATTGGTCGCCCTGGTTGTCTGATTTCTGTATAGGTGCACTTCGCTCCATTTTGTCAAGTCATAATTCATTTCAGCATTTTTCGGAGCTGAATGAATATTTATAATTGTGTGCTTGATGAAATGTTATATAAATTATGGTTACTCGAATTCGTGCCCCCAAATGAAGTGCTATTTTATGACGAAATGGTGACATTTGCTTGTATTGGTGGTCGAAAAAAAAACATAGGCAAGCTATCTGTCATAGCAACTTCCAGGTGTCCAGGCGTGAACGACCTGAGCGGGAAAGGACTTCAACTCGTTGCTACGTTACGGACGGTTGATAAACAGTTTTGATGCCACGTGCTGTAACGGTTCGGTGGTTTTTCATTCATCAATAGTGTGTGTGGGGGGTTTTATTTTTTGTCTAGTCACTGTTTGACGGTCAATTATCTGGATGGGTACAATTTTCGGTTTGCTTTGAGCAAGAGGGAAAAGGACAAAGTTTAATCTAGATAGAGAGATAACGGGAAAACAAATTCGTTGATTTCTTCTCTGCTTTAAAAATTGGCAAATGATAAGTTTGACTATCTTTTTTTACATGGAATCGAGAGTTTGAATAACTACTGAATAAATCCGGATTTGGTTATTTCTATTGGGAAAAAGAACGCATCGATGGAGTAAAATATATAAAGTTAAATTGTCATTCTTCGAGCTCGCTCTAGAAACAACTGTATCTCAATAACAAAGTATTGAATCCAAGGGTGAATCTTGACCATTACTTTTGTTGATTATAACTCTTCACGTTCTGCTCCAACATGATGGTTGTTCTTGTATTTTTGGCAGACAAATTACAAGGTTAATTTTTTACAAGGTACGGTAGAGCGCAAATTCGTCGAAATCGCTAATTTTTGTTCTAGAGAGAAGAAAACATCTATTATATCGATAGATCTGCCAACATCAATGTAATGTTTATTACGATGCGTCAATTCATAAACTTTAACACCATGCTTTTTTGAGCTCATTTCGTGAATGCCTATTAATTGACCAGTCACAATGCATTGTTTATGGAGTAATTTGAAGACACTTTTCCATACTCTTTTCCTTTTAAATATTTTGCTTCCATAATTGTTAACGCAAATAAAGGCGCTATACCCTGGGCTTTGATGCCCAAGAGTCCAATGACAGGTGTTGAACAAATCTTTTCTGTGTGAAAACACAGTTCAAACCTAAACAATACCATGGGTGCAAATCAATCCCGTACAAACCAATAAACTGCTGCTCTTCCGAACATCTATAATAACAAGGTATTTTTGTCTTACGATTTCGCAAGATTTTGTTCCATTTCTCGTTATGGATCGAAACTTGAAAAAAAAGACATGTTCTGGTAAAAAATGCATCATATCAATTTACTCTTAAAATGTTGATGTCTGCGTGGTACAGTGTTTAGTTGGTGAGTATGAAAATCGAGAATCTTCAACCAACAAATGAATGAGTCTGTTTGGTAACCTCTTGCTTCGACTTTCGAGGCACTATACGGTTCTACGATGAAGATGAATATGTTTTCGAACAATCTGTGTGCATCAATCACTCGCACTCACTTGCAGGCTTTTAAGTATTTCATAAAACGCTTTGCGGATCAAGATGGTCAACATTTCCTACACATTATTGTGTGTTTTTTGCAAGATTTTTTTTTGAAAATAGTAATATTGGGCGTGTCGCACTTTTCAATACGTTTGCAACTTCTAAGCATATTCTATTATGAAAATTAAGTGATAATTATGTTATCAACAGACTTTTAGTGATGATGCAATCTTTTAAATACTTGTTAAGGTAACAGATATGCTGATGAGAAGTCTGGAAGGTATGTGATAGACTTCAGAGAATGTTTATGTAACCCACACGGAACGACTTGTTACTTAAAAATAAACCATTTTTTTAACAACATCCATTTCAATACAACAGTGTATGTCTGATAATTCATCGCCATAACATGTTGCTATTCATGAGTTTGTTTAGTGATCAGAATGGTCAAAATATATATCTTATCATGTTTGACTTCAATGAACAAAAACGCCCTTTCCGGCACTATTGACTATTCTCAACGGATTCGACACTGAAAAAGCTTGTAAGTCATAGATGGAACAGCCCTATCTGTCAAATAATAAGCTGATTTAGTGGAATTGAAAGAAATTTGCTTGCGTTTACTACATAGTGAGTTTTTTAAGTAATCAAGTGAAGAGTTAATTTAAATTTTCCTAGTTTTCCAATTATACTCAACGATATAATGCAATTGACCTTGCGTTGCCTTCAATTAAACATAACAAGAAGTTTCACCCCAAAGATAGCCGAATAAAACTAGGACTTCTGGTTTCAGAGACATACATTTGTGAAGTATGACGCATTAGAAAAACACTTGTAAGCTGTTTAAGTCTCTACCCAAGGAACATTGCTGGTTTTATCATGGTTTTATAGCATTCTTGAAGCCTAATTCATGCTCTTCAGAACCCTTATAAAACCAAAATTGTTACTTGGGTATCTCTCAAGCAGTTATGGATCATTCTTTCCTTTCCATAATATGTAATATAGAGAAGAAAAGGGATCGAACAAGCAACAAACGGCAAGATGTCTGCATGACGCTGTGAAAAACGCTGACGCTGAGAAATTGTCGAGAATATTAAAATCCCCCTACTACTTAGTCTAAGGCAACCTTACTGTCAGTAGAAAGTAATGAGAAAGGTTCATCTAAATTGAAGAGATCCAGTTCAAACTCCGAGCAACTAGAAATGGATTCGCTCATTTTTTCGTAATATCTGAATCTTCAATGACAAGGTCTCGCACAATAAGGCATGGAAATTGCTGCGTCATACATTGACTAACGACAGTCAGTCAACAGCCATCAAGTTTTCTTTAAACAGTCGCGTCCAACATTTCCACGGCCAGACATAGAAGCGATAGAGCAGATTACACCGTTCGTTTGTTGCCCCACCAGACCTGTCATGCTATTTGATAGTTCAAGCTAGTTCGTTTTTGGTCATGAGATTGGTGATTGATGAAGATTTGGTAGAGATTGCAGCAAGCGCTGCCCGCGGACGAGAGTAGTCATTTTTTTTCTTTTGTTGCACAGTGATTGTGATTTTTCAATTTTCCTCTTTTCAACATTGCGTGTTATTGTGATTTTCATAGTCTGGCATTTGTGTGCAATTGTTTAATGTACTAATTGTATTCGTGCTGTTGCTTTCGAAAGGGATGAGGTGGAAATATTTATCGGGCAGCGGAGCACTACTCTTGTAGAGACATAAAGACATCCTTTTGCAACAGAAGGGACGGCTTGCTATACCAAATGAAGACTGAATCAAACATAATTTCAGGTGAGATCTATCTGATTTTATCTAAATTTGAACGATACTTTTAAATACGTCCTATGCTCAAAACACAGTATACATTGATGATGGAAGATAATGCAGAATACTAATATCCATTTGATGTTTGTTGTAGATGAATGTAACCTACTAATATCCATTTGGGCTTGTTGTAGATGAATGTAACCTCGGAGTGAAAGTTAGTAATCAGGCATTCTGAAATATGTCACTGGAACTAAACAGAACTATCACACTGCCTGGCTAAAAAAAAGTGTAGTATCAGACAACAAATCGTTTAACTGCAAATATTTTTCTTCCATAAAACCATTGCCGGATGGTGGGCGTTGAAGTCTATACAAAAACAAAGCAATCGTATTTGGTCTTATTAGATGGCTGAAATGTCGTATGATGATTGCTTGGTATACACCTTCAGCCAACTCTTCACTGCATGTACTGGTATAAAACTAAATCAATAAATCTCAACTTTCATGGTTTTGCTGCCTTTAAATTATTATTATTATCTTCTTAATTTGTCAGACGTCACAACATAGCAGTCCGTTTTCGTCACTGACGATGGCAACAGTTGTAACCATTCTTGTCGGGCTTATCTAGTGACGTATGCAAAGTATACAAGTCGAGCTCTAAAAAGAACGACTGCAAGTAAAAGAAAGACTATTCTAGAAACTTTTATCAATAGGGTGAATTTAACAATAAGAGATTCTATCCTGTTTTGGTCTCTTTCATTTATTACAGTGGCATTATAAAACTTTCAAGGGATTCTTTAGTACAGATCGAAACACAACAGTGCTGGATAGAATACTCTACAAATAATAGAATGAAAACCGTAAATGTGATTGCAATATGAATGAAAAAGAAAGTAATCAAAAAGAGTCTCTCAATTTTGGATTTATCCTAATGAAAAAAGTCCCTAGTATTGTCCTAAAATTTTAGAACATCCGGTCTTCCTAGCAATCTGGTTGTCCTCGTGCAATCAAGTGTGTGTTGATTTTCTGATCATGTTTTTGTTGTGTAGTTTCTGGTCGTGATTGTGACAAATCTCAAGCCTGCACACTATATGGTGCTGAGCAGAAGTGACAGGATCTCCATTGAACTAGATGTCTATTGTAACCCAAAAAGTGGATGCAAAATGAGCACCCGGTGGTGATGCAAGGACTTTGTGTATCTGTATTTATCCCTGAAAAAGATTTAACAGTATTTTAAGCGTTACTTATATGAATATCTCCAAAAATAGAAAGTTTTCGTACGGAAAATACAGATTATCTGAAAATATTCCCATCCCACAAATGGTTCAATTTATAAATTAGAATTGAGTTATATTTTCAATAGTCTTTAGCTATTGTTATCATCATAACATAGCATAATATCAAGTCCATTAATTTTTTCCACTTCAGAATTTACCTCTAACAACCATATAATATTATCTGCAATGCATCGTGATATACGACGATATATATGTTAACGCCTACTTGCGATAATTACATGACCGGAATTTTTCGACAACGAGTCCAAGTTTGACGTTTTATGGGATGTTCGAAAGAAAAAAACATTTTCCAAAATATTCCTTATATGCAGACAATTTAAGCTGAACAATGCATAAGGTCCTAAGTAACATTGGGATACTCTCTTCGTCGACATTCCCTTTACGTTCCTACGGCTATTCATAAACGTGTTTCAGTATTCAGTATTTTCAACACACAGTACGGTTATAAAGGGTGTATTCGATAAAAATGGCACACACATATATACTCATCAAAATTAAACTGATTATCGGATTTTCTTGAAATTTTCAGGGAATGAAGAACTACTAATGAGTTTTGATTTACATCATTTGTTTTATTCAATTTCGTCTCCCATCCCGAATGCCCGCACCTTCCTTTTCACTCCACCCATCAAATTTTGTACAACCGATTTTCCCAGTGTTTTTGTTGTTTTTACCCAAATTTTCTTCAATTCTAGCTCTGTTTTTATAGTTTTGGGATGTTTGCGAAGTTCCGTTTTCATAATTGCCCAGAATTTTTCAATTGGACGAAGTTCCGGTGAATTTGGTGGGTTCATATCCTTTGGCACAAAATTGACTCCGTTGGCTCGGTACCACTCCAATACGTTTCGAGCGTAGTGGCAGGATGCTAGATCAGGCCAAAACAGAGTTGATCCTTTGTGCTTCTTAATGAATGGCAAGAGACGCTTCTTAAGGCACTCTTCCGTGTAAATCGCACCGTTTATTGTTCCGGAAGTGATGAAGGGAGCACTTATTTCACCACATCCGCAAATCGCCTGCCAGATTAGAAACTTCTTTGCAAATTTCGATAGTTTCTTCTTTCGAACATCCTCCGGAACATCGAACTTCGACTTGGCAACGAAATATTCTTGCCCAGGAAGTTGACGGAAATAATACACTATGGATAAGATCTACTCAAATTTCTAGGTTTTTTTCTCATACGATTCAAAAGTTACAGAAGATTTTCTGTGTGCCATTTTTATCGAATCGACGAAGAGAATCTCTCAATGTTACTTTGGATCTAATGCATTATTCAGTTTAAATTTGCGGCAGCGGTGATATGACTGCTTATCACTCCTGAAAATATAAATGAAAAAATAGGATATGTGTCCTCCGACTCAGCCTAATATGCAACGGTGGATTAATTGCGCTGGAAACAATATTCACCTGATAAAACGTTGGCTTAGATAAGCTTAATAAGACGTTTGCTGTTTTTAAGCACGAAAGTTAACCAACTTACTTTCTAAAGACCTAAACTTTAAATGGATACGAATGTAAAGCCTGTCCACGTTAAATTTCGGACACCATAATAGCATCAGCAAAAATTTAAACATAACTCAACAGAACCGATTGTCAATTTCAAAGCAATAGAATTATATCTACATAACAAACAGTTCATTCGGATGTTAATCCTTTTTTCTTTCTGTAAAATTCTCGAACTTTCTGAGGTACACATGCCATCAGATTCTGTACGGTATCCTCAGACGCCCGCCGTGACGATTCTTCATTTTCTTCATTTGCTTTCTTCTTAATTTCGAAAAGTTTCCGCTTAACTAGAGCCCAGTACTTCTCTATTTCTCTAAATTCTGGACAGTTTGGTGGATTGGCTGTTTTTGGCACGTAATTGACGGATTTCGCATAGTGACAAGTGGCCAAATCAAGCCAAAACAGAGCTGGAAAATCGCGACTTCTGATAAACGGTAGCAACCGCTTCTGCAGACATTCTTTCTCGTACACATCCATATTGTTATGGCCGGTAGAGACGAAACTTTTAGATTTTTGACCACAACTACATTTGGCCTGCCAAATCTAATAAATCTTCGGATTTGGACTCCTTCTTTGTCCGGAAATGTTTTGCAACGGCGTTCCTTTGCATTGCGGTATACAGAGCTAAAACCGAGGAGTTGTTTAAAGTCTTCGAGTACGTATTTTTCGTTGTCCATTATGATACAAGAAAATGTTTGCAAAAAAAAAAATGGTGTAAAGCTGCTGAGTATGACTTTTTGCATCGAAATTTTTCTTGTAAACACGATTGGGCACCTTTTTCACTTTGCAAACTTTAAGTCTTTACCTCTGCTTCACTTTTTGTACGTATGATTTTGACTTCTCAACTTTGCAGCCACATTTCGCACAGAAAGATTGGGATTTTTCTGGCTACCACCTTCCTGTCCATTTGTCGGGAGCATACTTTTCGATTTGTTCCACTTCCAACCTTCCGATCCACGTTCAAGCGCTGGTCAAATGATTTGCAAACACAAAACACGATATTGTTCGGTAGTTTAAGTTTATTGGCAAGATCGCGTACCGATTAAATCGGATTTTGCTGCCGTTCGTACAAAATGCATTTGCGCACTTCCACTTGATTCGACGCCATTTTACTGAATGTAACAAGAATGTAAACATGTTGTACCACGAAATAAAGTGGAAAGTTTCAGTGTTCCATGAAATAATTCAAAAACTACACTCAATAAAAAGTGTCCGAAAGTTAACGTGGACCTGCTTCAATGTCAGTCTTTATGCATATTGTCATATGGGGTCTATTAATCGATGCAACCTCGTCTAATCATTTATTCAGGTTAAGAACCTTATAACGGTTCTCACATCCACATGGTATTCTTCTAAACAACTCACTGTTAAATTTGTGTAAATTTTGAACTGAACAAATTGATCAATTGTCTTATGACGCCTTAACCAAAATAATGAGGAACTGTGTCTGAATGTCATATTAAAAACTTTTAATCTTATTATGAAACAAAAGAGCGCAAAATACTTTTCCTTGACTCAAGGCAAGGTTTCCTCAAGGGGTCCTCCCTTAGCCCAGTCGGTAAAAAGACGGCTACAAAGCAACACCATGGTGGAGGTGGGTGGGTTTGATTCCCGGAACTTAAGGAAAATTTCTCGACTCCCTGGGCAGAGGGTATGATTGTACTTGCCACACACAACAATGATTATTAAAATTGAAAAGACCATAGCTAAAATTGAAAAGTTGCATTGGTTCTTTTTCGTAGAAAGCGATTTGCTTTCAAAACAAAAACCATCAAACCGTCAATTCAAAAATTTCCTGCTCTGTACATTTCAAAGTTAAAATTTTCAGAATGAACTTTCAAATCAAAACCGTGGCATCGTTGAAAAAGAAAGGAAATTTTTTTTATTCCAAAATGAACTTTCGTCCAGAAAGTTAAGTGCAATTAAATTAAAAATGTGCTTTTTAGATTGAAATTAAAAAAAACAGTTTTAAAATAAAAGGATTTATTTTCGGATTAATTGTAGAATTGTCAAATCGAAACCATGGGATTGTTTAAAATCGGAGCAAATTATTTTAATGCAGAATGAACTTTCGTGATGTATTCCATCACGAGAGATCCGTGTCAGCCGTTATCACCCAAAAGAGATGATTAATTCAAGTAAAACATTACCATTCATGTAGTAACGTACTCATTCCGCCGTCATACAGTTTAAACTTTTTTCAACTTGTTTGTACTGTTGCAAAGTATCGAGCGAAAAATTTCAAACGACGAGAACGATGACTTGCTTTGTTTTGGTGGATTTGACAATTCTACAATTTTTATGGTAAAAGAACACACTTTTAAATTTACACACTGAACCGAAAAAATACACTTTCAAATCTAAACCATAATTTTCGTAGTAGATAATTTTACTTCTAATTTAATGAAAAATAACCACTTTTTAGAAGTAGAGTACAAAACTTTTAATAAAACAATATTCCTTTTTTGTGTATACTAATGCAAAAATGGTACATGACATCGAAAGCTTTTAATTAATAACTGTGGAAGTGCATTTAGAACACTATGTTGAGAGCAAACATTAAGCAAATTGTGCAAGCAATAAGCTTGAAACGCTAAAAAAGATGAAGAAGCATATGCACAAATCTGATCGTAAACGATTTTCAAATAGAGCGAATAACTTTAAATCCTCAAAAGTATCCTTATCGAGCTATCAAAATGATAGGACAGTGATCAAATTTGTGCTCAATTAACACTTGAGTTGATTGGTGAATCAAGATTTGGCATATACTAGCATATCTAAAACCGAATATGTTCAAATCCTTCTCAGAATGTTAAGATAAAACAGGCATCGGAACGTTCGTTAATTCAATATTATCCAGCGTCATTAGTGTCCATGACAAATGCATTATGAATAACCAAACGCCATTGGTTTTATGACCGATATTATAAAACGCTATATTATACTGTTGTCAACGTTTTCAACTACTGTTCAACTGCCTGCGACCACCACCAAGAACCCATGCCTAATTTCAGCGATTAACAGAGCTACCACCATAAATCGATTAGGCAATATATCTTTTATGCAAAAATTGACACTGCAGTTGGTCTTTTAACGACCCGTGCAATATCCCTCCATACCTTGTTAAAGCAATGAACCATCAATTTCATGAGAGCAGAAAAAACACCCGCAATTTGATAGACACATTAAAAGGCAATTAAACGTGGTTCTGTCGATCCGGTTGTTCTACCCAACCATGCACATTTCCAATCACTTACTCGATATGTACAATTGCATGTGTGCATCGTAAAATGGCCCATCCACCCTCTGTTTTTTTTTAACTGTAAATTTTCCTTCAACTCCAATATCTATTTCATTTATTTACGATACACACACACCTCCCTTTTTGAAGCGTGGTTGAGCCCATGGCGATGGCAGCCCATCCTACTGTCAGTCAATATACCGACCAACCGCATCTTACAGTGGCAACAACAATAGCAACAACAACGACAGGCACGGCAAATCCTCATAAATCGATCAATGGAAATGCAATGACCTCTTTTCACTTCCACAACATAAAGCAACACCGAAATCAGGAAGCATACAGCAAGTATCGGCAGTCGTCTATCTGGCAGCTACTTGTCTCGCTGTTCTGCTGCGGCCGCCGTTTAACGGCTGCTTGGTCTAGTTGCTCGGGAGAGCGAAACGCGGAGAATCTACCACCCAACGATCCATCCGCCGTTATCCTAAACGGATACTCTCCGCCAGAACAGCTGTACTCTTGTGCTCTTTCTCTCTCTCTTGCCATCTCGAAGGAAACCCCTCTCGAGCAGCAACGTTCTCCACAAACACGCACACACTCGTAGAAACTTTTCCTCATCTACAAACCCATTTCCGTCGCAAAAGCCGCAGCTCTCTCTCTCGCAAACACCGATAATGAGAAAACACCATGTGAACATGTGACTAAACTAACCTTCGTCCTCAAACCAGCTACAACAGCCATCGTCCGTTTGTCCCTCCGCCGAGACAAACCACATTCGCTCGCAGTATTTTTCCCTCGATGGTTCCGCGACGGAGCAGCCCGAGAGAACACGAGAGAGCCCTAGGTTAGAAACCTGCTGTGTAGATAGTAGGTATATAAAACACCTCAATCTGGTTTGATTCCTTTTGGTTTTGGTGCACCGTTGTTGGTAGCAGCAGCAGCAGCAGCATGCGGATTCCTGACATTCCACCGTCTCCCACCCACCCCCAGCATTTCCGCTGCTGGTTCGCGATGATACCGCTCGACACCCATTCATGAAACGGGCTGTTGTTTTTATGTACAACATCAGAACTGTCAAACATCAACACAGCGACGACCAAGACGACGACGACGATGCTGATATCGACAATAATAGCGACTCTGGGCCGTTCGACGGTAGACGGAGCATCGATTGGCGATCAAAGCAGAAGAGTTTCAGGGGCTATGTGTGTGTTTGTGACTTGGGGATGTTGATGTTATCTTTGATTTATGTGATAGGTGTTTGAGGTTATTTCTGAATGCGTTGATGGGGGGATATTACTGAATTTGTTTGGTATAAATTGATTGAACCGCTCAATTTATGGTTCTAGGTGAAGATGAGAACTTTTCAGAAACAAGAAATTATTGGTGGAACCAAAGATACCAGTTGCTTGTATAGAAAATTGACAAACACTTCTTCTTCGTCTTGGTTAGCCTTTCAAGTTTATCTTTTCTTAAATAAGCTTATTGTTTGCTCTCAGCTCAGTGTTCTAGTTGCATTTCCACATTTAATAAATTGAAAGCTATCGATGCCAATAGGATCTTCTGTCCTGGTCGTCTCTGACCGTTGTCTGCCTCGTAGATAGACTGCCACCATGAACCAGAACCACATTCTGCTGAAACCATGAAGCTTTTTAGAATCCTGCATAGGTTCTAAATTTGTTTCGCCGACGGTCTTCATGGTAGCGATATACAAATCATTCTTATCACACCACTAAACCGATTTCCTCTCTGATTCTAATTGAACGCTTTGTCGAAACTCTCGACGACCGTTCTGTTCGAATAACCTCGACTGTAGTTGTACCTTTACGAAATCCAAACTGGTTCCGTGATAATCCTTGCTCACGTAAACTACACTTCGTCAGTCTGTTTAGGATAATCATCGCCAAGATCCTTCCAAGAGTACCCAGAGGACTTGTAGGTCTATAAGATACTGGATCTCCTGGTGATTTTTCCAGTTTCAATTGTAACTTCCAATTATTTGGGAAGTGAAAATCTTTCAAGCAATTCTGCTGCATGATCTTGAACAGGTCTAGGTACGCTGGTTTTGAATGTCACATTGGAGACTCCACTCATTCTTCATTCTTCGCATTCAACAGTAAATGTGACGAACTTTTGATATTAATATTAGAACTCTGACTTTTGTTCCCTGGGCTCTGGCAAAACCTTGAGGTAGTTTAACTTCAACTACCAGGTCCCAGGGCTGGTCTGGTTCTTTACCATTTTGGAAAGAAGCACACTAGTGTTGCAGGATCAGTGATGATGCAGCCCAAAAATGCTGCTTCTGCTTCCACCAGTATTGCCTATCGACAAACATTATTATACTGAGATTGTGATCGATTTCAAGACAAATCCCCCGAAACTGAATGAAAAATCCTGTCTGGTTCTAACGAAACATTCCACGGAACGAGTGAACTAGTCAACAGACGCAAGTTAAAAATTAAGATAAGTAATAAATGTATTATCCCTCTCAACATATCAAAAGCTTTCAAGGTGCGCATCGACAATGCCTTGTCATCAAAAAGTAGTTTTGCTGAAGAACTCAAAACAAATTTCAAAACAAACTCGCGAAACAAGAAGCAAAATCTCATCTTGAAACGAGAGAACAAGCTCTGAATTATTGTAAGTTCAAGCAAAACAGCTATTTTGGAAGATATCGTTGACAATTAATCACAAGGTAATAGACTATATTTGTAAATGACTGACTCTTCTCCCTACAGCCTTTCATACCAAAAAAATACCCCAGCCCCTCCCCAATCCTGTGGGTAGTGATGCAATATCATTGTACACTTCTAGTGTGGGAAGAAACGTTGCGTAGCCTATTCAACTATCCCCTGATGTATTATGTAAGGTTTGAGTTCTTGTACTCAAACTGGTGACCTGGCGCCTCGCCCATTTTTTCGTCAATAAAATAAAATAAAATAAATAAAATATTAGAACTCTGACTTTTTTTTCCTAAGGTACTTCTTAAAGTATTATTTCAGTACATTTACACTTGGAATAAGCAAATCGACCCACGAGTCAAGTGTTTTATGAATTAAGTCATGGAATTTATGAAGTATAGAAAAAAACTTCTTAATAGTTCAAGCACGAATATCCCGTAAAATTCAGGACCAAACATCTTTGAAGTTCAAGATCATATTTCCCAGAAGATCAAGCGAGGACTTCTCAGAGCTTCAGGAAAAAGTTTAGACGAGAGAAGTCAAGGAAACAAAAACTGTCCCGAAGTCTGGGAGGAAACTAACCAGGGAAGGCGCTATCTAAACTTTCTCAAAAAATCAGAAACAAACTTCCACAAAGCTCCAAACGGCCTAGAAATTCCGGGAAGAACTTCTCTATCATTATTGGTTTTTGTAACAATTGAACTTTGGAGACAGTAGGTGGTTGGCCTAAGGTTCCTATCCCCGTGATGGGGCTGCCATCTTAGGTGTAGTTTGCGTGGAACAGCATTTCTTATTCAGCCGCTCGATGCCAAACAGACGCTGTTTGAGCCACACCTCCGTGGTGGACAAGCGCTCAGGTAGGTGGAGCCTTGGAATTTTACCCTTATACCTTGACAAAGCTGCCTTTCGGATATTTGGGGGGTTTTGGAAGAAACTCATCAGTGTCCAATAACTGAGCAGTCCCCCCACATCCAGGTCAGCCTCCGCTGATTATCCTGGATATTCTCAGCTTACCGTCATATCTAATAGCCGTTCGTTATCCGCAACCTACGACTCGCCTGGTGGCTTTCTGTTAAACCCCGTAGAGTCTTCACCTACTCTACGGTTCCCGGAGAGAACTTCTCTGAAGTTCTGGGGAAAAAAATCCAAAAGAAAACTTCAGAAACGAAAAAAAAGGATTTCTCTGAATTTATGAAGAAATTTCTTCACAGAAAAGAAAGAAACATCCAAGAAGTAAAGCGGGTTCTTCCTAGTAGTTTCAGCAAAGCATTCTCAGAATTGCAGGAACAAACTTTCCCGAAGTTCAGGAGAAAAATTCCCAAAAGTACAGAAGTACTTCTTAGTAGTTCAGGAAACAACTTCCAACAAATTTATGGGAATTTTTCTAGAAATTCTAAAGAGGACTTTCCAAAGTTTTGGGAAATTTTCCTCGGAGTTCAGGATGGGACGTATCAGATAATTGAATAGAATAAGCTTAGGAAAAACTTCCTAGTATTTCAGGAAAACATACCAGAGAGGGCATTTAAGAAGGAATTTCTCAAAAACAATCAGGACACTTCTCTGACTCTCCAGAAGTTCCGATGGAAATTTCCCAAAAGCTTCGTTGGAACTAGTCATAAGTGCTAGAAAGCTTTCCTGAAGTTCCAAATCGAACATTCCAGATGTTCAGAATGAGTCTTTATCGAACTTAAGGAATTCCCAGAAGTTCAGGTAGATACTTCGGTGAAAAACAGGATGAAACTTTCCAGAAGCATTGGAGATACTTCCTGTAGCTAAACAAGAATTTCTCAGAAATTTAGGAACAATGATCTTCGAAGTTCAGTAGAAAATTTCCCTAAAGATCTGAAGAGGACTTGAAATTCAGAAACAAACTTCCAACAAATTTGAGGATGTTTTTGCAGAAATTCTGGAAATTTTTCCAGCGAACTCCCCAAAAGTTTTAGAGAAATTTTCTTCGACGTTCAGAATGGGACTCATCAGATGTTTAGACAATAACTAAGTTCAGGAAAAAACTTATCAACTGTTTCTGGAAGGAAACGTTGGGGTTTGTTAGATGTGAATTTACAAGAAAATCAGGAGTGACAGCCAAGAAGTTCATAAGGAAATATGCTTAAAGTTCAAGAGAAAACGTCCCAGAATTTGTCGATGATCAGGAAAGAGCTTCCCTAAAATTCAAGTGAAGATCACTGATGAACAGAAAAAGCAGTCTATACAAAAATCATTAATTTGACCTTGATGATATTCATTGTTCATGACACCATAATAAATTATTCATCGTACATCATTAACATCGTACTTTGAACGGACATAACATCATGTAGAAATTACAGTTCCTTGCTTTTCATCTCACCATGTATGAGAAATTTAAACGATAGGAAAATTTTCTTGAAGTTTAACAGACAATTATAACACATATAATTTCAAGAAGTTTGGTAATATGTTAAAAAATTTTGAGGAGTCTTCCAAAGTTCAGAGAATCGTTCAAAAATTTAAAAATGAAATCCTCGATTCTGAAAAAATTCCCACTTAGCGTAGCAGAAGATCAGGAAAAAGATTGAATGCTTTACCAGAAAGTCATGTACTTTCGAGATAAAATCGTTAAAGCGGGATCGATCAATGCATATTTATACAACAACCTTTGAATGATAAATGTTTAAAGCATTAATACTATCAATAGCTTCACTATTCCACTTCTACTGACACCTGGCCATCAAGCCCGCTCTAACTACATCTCCTACTTCACTTGGTTTAATTCTCAAGATATCAATATCAAGAGAATATCGAGCTAATACGAACTAAAGCTCGATTCACTTAATATCTGGATGTAATAAATCGGCACTAAAGCCCGATTCAAAGTAAATTTAGACGCATTCACGTGAGCATAACTCAAGGATTAAACAACATAAACGGTTGATCATAACGTCAAACAAAAGGGTATCTATTCAGCTCTCAAACGATGTATATTATTTTACGTTATTACATGTCACCGTTTCGAATACTTGTGAATACTATACTTGTGATCGATGCCATCATGATCTGCACAGTCGGTGGTGACACTGTACCAACGAACTTATTCAACTTTAAACGCATTTGTTGTGCATTTGTCACTCCTTTACCGCATCCTCGCTCGAAATTTTCGCTTGACAACTGCCCAATATTTTTCGATTGGTCTGATCTCAGGGCAATTCGGAGGATTAAACACTTTGGTGACGAAATTAACATTGTTTGCAGCATACCATTCTAGTATCTCCGTAGCGTAGTGGCAGCTGGCTAGATCCCGTCAAAACATAACATTGGTCTTGTGTTGCCGAATGAAGGGTAAAATCTGCTTTTTCAGACACTCTTTAATGTAAACCTTCGCGTCATTGCGTGAGATGGAACTGCAGATTTCTTACCAAATCATTTTCGTCCGGTGATTTGTTTATAATCTATTTTGACAAATGTTTCGTCATCCATTAAAAAACAGCTATCAAATTTCGTCAAAAATCGTTCGTATAGTAATTGTGCTCACTTTTTAGCCACAAAATGTTGTGTCAGTGAGCGATTCGGATGTTTAATGGCACGTATTTCTTTGCCAAATCACGTATGGAGACACCTGGGTTGCCTATCACGTACTTCTACACCTTTCTCCTCGGTTCTTTGCCTCAGTGACACTTTCACTGATAGATATGCTGTGCACTATCCTTGTAATGTTTGATTAAAAGACACACCGTTGACTTCGGGAATTTTAACACTTTAGCTATTTTTGAGGCAGACCACAACGGATTCTCAAAATGTTTGAGCACAATTAATTTTTTCTTCTCAAGTTCCATGATCCGTAATTTCAAGATGCATCGATCAATCGAGAAAAACTTTTAACCAATTTTGTTTGTCAATGAAACATCAACAAATGCCTATCAGACGGTTTTTGTTCCAACCACCAGGGACACAGTGCGTCCAGATTAACTTTGAATCGAGCTTTATCTCGGATTTTTTTTTCGAGGAAATAAAACAGTTGAGCAGTCAAAATAAAAATTGCATTTATTTGGTTGTCGTTTAGATAACAATTGGATGGGTCCTTTTGAATGAAATCCACCTATTGTCACAGTACCTCTGAATTGTCTCTCGACTGTAGTGGCAGCCAAAATTGTCCAAAACAGTACAGGATTTGTATGTGGTTTGATGAATTGTAGAATGCGATTATTCAGCTGCTCTACCTTGTACATATTCAATTGGCTCGTTTGTAACGAAAATCTTAGTTTTTTTCCGTCGTTGTAAATTACCTACCAAGTCAGAAGCGATAGTTATTGCGTAGACGGAGTTGCTGCTGAATCCGTGGTTCATCTCTCTAGGTAATGCGACCCGCGAGAAGTAGAGAGATGAAGATGAAGTCGTAGTTTTTAACGCGAAGCGTGTGAAGCATTTAGTTTTATCTAGAGGTAAAACATTCGTTTTGCCGCTTTAGCAGCAACATCAGCATATTTGGGTACGATAGAATAGGAATAGCGATTGGCTGGTTCTCACTTAATTCATTTCGTGCATGGGACAAAAATGCGTTTTTGTGCTATTTTGTAAGATGACGAAGTAATATGAATATGTCTTAACGAGGACAAATCTTTGTACAAAATCAATTTTTACGAAACGAAAGAGTAAGTGATCCTTTCGAACACTAGTTTTTCGCTCACGTACACAATTGTGAACCTGCTTATGGTAAATTTATCCAAATTCAACGATTTCCTAGTTTTTATTATGGATTTAATTTCAACGCGGGTCTCTTAAACTAATTTCTTTCTTTTGTGATGTAATGAATCGTAACAAAACTTTTACTAACGAAATATAAGAACTTCCCAAGCAATCTGCTAACAATTCGAGGTTTTTCGATTTAAGTATGATTGATTAACAAATATCATAAGGTGGCTATCAACATAGGTTTAATACAAGTATTTGTTGTTAATGAATCTTTCGATTTGATAATGGCTGGCCAAATACGCTTAAACCTATTGCAAGTCTTTTTTTCGGATTTTCATGGTTTGGTCTACTTTTATACTCTGTCGATGTTTTCAGCATAAAAAAAAGCTTTTTGCTTCGTATTAGTCTTCTTCATTAACAATCAAATAGCTTTTTCTCCAACATACATCACATTAGCAATGTTCTTTCATCTACCTATCTAGACCATCTTGCGCCCCTTCTTAAAATCTGGATTTTATTGATTCTTAACCAAAAATCTAACAACAGGCCGCACAGAGTTGTGTGGTATTTTGTTCCACTGCAATTTCACGCCAATGACCACTATTTGTCATGGTTGTATGTTTTCAATTACTCTTCACATGAAAGAATGCATCGATATCCACAAACATAGTACACACCGTTCGTACCAAGCGACGACAACGGCCGATATGAAACTATTTACTTTTCTTTCTGTTCCATTGGCTCTGTTCACCGGATGAAAAAGGTTACGAAAATCAAGGAAGGGCTGATCGAAATATGAGGAAAGATTTCCCCATAGATATACATACACAAAGCTTGCAGTTTTCCCCCAGAAAGGAACCTTTATTTCCTACAGTTTATCAGGAAATTAATGTTTGTGACGGTATCTCTAGGGGTTTCACCTGACTGCCTATTCAATTTTCGTTTTATGCCTAGCCAACCGACACAAAACTGCTAGAAACGTTAACATTACGGCAGTTAATGTGAGCATTACAATGCAAACAAACCCCGCAATCAAATCGATGGAATATTTCTCCAAGTATCCGAGGTTCACAAGAGATTGGTTCCACAGATGGCCAGTTTCGCCATTCCTCAGCACCCATTCAATTGACCAAACCGCAGTGTCCAGAGGATGTTCTTTCCGGTCACGGAGCAGCTTTGAGAGTAACATTGCATTTTTCCTGTAACTAAAATGAGGAAATTAGTCGACTTTTTTGTCAAACAACAATCTGAATCAGATACCTTTCGTTTTCGATGACATCCTGGATGCATTCAACCAACTCATGAGATGTGAGTTGCGCGATGGACAAACGCCGCCCAAGTCCCTTCCGGATTAACTGATTAACATTTCCAAATTGATCCGCGTAGATGGGGATGCCAACAATCGGAACTCCGTGCCAAGCTGCTTCCTGAGTGCTCAACAATCCACCATGGGTGATGAAGATTCGCGCGTTGGAATGGGCCAAAAGGTCGTTCTGTGGAAACCATGCCGAGGTGATCACGTTGTTCGGGAGTTTCGCAGGAAGACGGCTTTCGCTGTCCAGTTGCCATAGAAATGTGATGGATGAAAGGGTGTTCATTGCTGCTAGAATCTCTAGGAGAATTGAGGTATCCAGGGAATCACTACGAGCGTTGGTTCCAAGTGAAAGTAAAATGAATCCTTTTGGAGATTTGTTGATTATTTGGATCAAATCCGAAGGAAGCTGATTTGTGGGTTTTATATGTAGTCCTCCGACAGGGATTATGCTCGCAAGCTTTGGCTCAGCTGGCACCAGCAGAGAATTGTAATTCAGCAAAGCTAGTAAGGAACGTTTCTCCAACCATGATACACTTTCTGTTTGGTTAACATTCATTCGAATGATGTTGTCTAACTTCGGATAGTAGACAACTTCTTTGAAAAAGTGTTCCCAATAAGATAACACAACATTCACACTTCTTTGGTAGAAGTTCATAGAACCAGAAACGTCATATACTTGGTTTGGGATGAACCCTGGGTAGGATAAAGTTCCCAGTGCCGACGATGTTGTTGACAGCCGATCAAATGCTGAAGCTAGAATAAGAGGAGGGTAGTTGAACGCCGGTAATAATGACAACAAACATGGTCCAGCTAGGTGGTCATGTATCACCAACTCGAACTGGAAGTTCCGTGGATAGTCGAGTAACCGTTTGAATTCCCTATTCCTAATTGCCAGCTCACAGACCTGCAGTTCTAACTCCGCAAATGACACGTGCATCTCGAATGGATTCATTTGGCCAAACTCTACGTAATCAACCTCCCCGTCCAAGGAAAGGTCAGCGATAATACCATCCAATTTTAGCAAGTGAACTCCCCGTATAAATCCATGTTTGTACAGATTTACCACCGTCACATTGTGGCCATTCTCAGCCAGGCGTTCGAACAGCCGTTGGCTCCTGCAAAAATAGTTTCAACATACATTAAAATTACCAACACACGGCATTTAGAGCACCAATCTACGGCACCCCCACAGAACCCTCTGCTCCAACCAACCATAAGAAATGGCTCGGCGATGCGACACTGCTGATGTAGAGAATATTCGCACCCCGACCGATCGGTACCAGCTGACCGGCGACGAGAAATATCACCATCACAGGCCATAATATCACGCTTTCCATAATGCGGAACAGTTTCCTTTCGCAAACGACACGAGACTGCTGCAGCAGACGATGGTGGCATGATTCGTTAGCCGGCGCACTGCCTCTCGCGCGGTCAACCGGCCAAGCCATGTACAAAAATAAATCTCCATGGCTCGCATCAATTGATGGAGGACCACCATGCGTCTCCACCGTCTCTCCACCATATGTAAAACTGCCCAATTGATTTAAATTGTTATCTCTCTGGGGTGGGTGTCTGACGGTTGATGTCTAAGCAGCTGTCACCGAACGCAATCATTCAAACGTGAGCTATTCCTCCCACAAACGGCCCCAGTGGCGTTTATCAAAATGTAACTAATTTAATAATCACAATAAAAATAAATTAACGAACCTCATCACATCGCTGTCCGCGAGGAGAAGATAGCTTCTCTTTCACTTCAATCATCATCATCATCATAATCATCATCATCATCACCATCGTCAGCACGACGGTCAAACGTGATAGCGCATTGACGGGGCACGATGATACGTTATTTGTGTACTGTTGTTCAGGGTCGTGTTCGGGATTAGGACTTTGGAAAATTTAAGGAGTATAAATAATGGCTTTGATGGAAAATTCTCAAACTTTCAGAATAGGTTTGTTATATGATCTGCTATTTCAAGCTGAAACGTTATTGAACCTATGATAGTTCTGTAAATGACACTTTGCAGAATGATGTTTCTCAAGATCGAAAACTTCGTCAAGATATTATCATAGAGAATACAGTTTTATATAAATATCATATAAACGGATGGTGTTTTCTTCATAACCACATAATCTTACAAGTGACTCTAACAGCATGCCACCGCTAGTTAAAACCGGTTACCTTACTTACCTATCAGACCAGGGCTAGTGTTGCCTCTGCTGTACACAAAAGTTGTCTTCATTGTATTAGGTCCATGCCTGTAACTTGCCAGCCTCGCTGTCTGCGAAGACATCCGTCCGACATTCTGACGACATGCCCAGCCCATCGTAGTCGACCAATTTTAGCAATGTGTACGATGGGAGGTTCTCCCAGCAACTAATGCAATTCGTGGTTCATTCGCCACCTCCACGTTCCGTCTTCCATGTGCACTCTACCGTAGATCGTACGCAGTGCCTTCCGTTCAAAGTCCATCGAAGGTGCGTTGATCCTCCACTAGCAATGTCCATGTTTCGTGGCCGTAGAGAACTACCGGTCTAATTAAAGTCTTGTAGACCGTCAACTTTGTAGTTCAGCGATCTTAGTTCGCTCTTAGTGTCCTTCGGTGTCTAAAGTAGGCACGACTACTAACCATAATGCGCCTTTCTCTGCAGGTGTCGTTATCGGCGGTCACCAATGAGCCCAGATGCACGGATTCGTCTACTACCTTGATGTCATCACAAACTAAATCCTACCAGCTTCAAACCGGTCACTATACACGTTATGTCATTGTTTTTGTATTTCTCTTGATTATCCATAAACACTTATGTGTGACAAGGAACGGTTTCATTCGTGCATTCAGTTGTGTCTAACTTCACACTACCAAAATCTCGTGTAAATTTCTGTCCCTGAGACCGACACATGCAAGCGTCCTTTAGCGCATAAGAATGTGTTGAAAGAGATGAGAAAATAAATTCAACCGAACACATCCTTTGTCGAATTGCGTATGTTTCAGTTTCAGGAGACATAATTTTACACGAAATCTTTCTTTACGTTCCCCGACTATTACATTCCCCGACTTTACGTTCCCGGACTATTTACAAAACATGGATTATGTAAGTCTCGTGTAAAATTCATAATTTCTAAGTGTTTTCTTTCATCTGCTAAACTGAGAAAAACGAACTACTGAGAATGTTTAGGTCGCATTCAAAGTAAATAGATTCAGGGTTGATGTTGGTTCCGCTGATAACATTTCCATTGTGACGCAGTGACACCACCCTATTGCCACTGTTAAGAGTGTTTGAGGGACGGGTTCGTGGTGTTACTATTCTTGAGCTCTCTGAGCTAGCTGAACGACTGGAGATGATATGCACACGTTTGTTGGATCCAACAACAAATTTGTCTGGAATATGTGCAATAGAACTGTTCATTGCGGCCAAGACTTCAAAAAAAGAAGTATCTTCGCAGGACCTCGATCGGTTGATTGGATCATCCACGGTATCTTTCAAAGTTAGCTCGTCGATTCTTTGATGAAAGTTGATTTGATCGGAAGTATTCGCTGACTTGGAATTCAGCTGAGATCCATAGAGTGTCTTATTGACCTTGCGAAGGGTTTTGCCATAGTTTACAAGTCGAGCGTCCATTGAATCGGTTTCCTTACCTTACTAATCAGACTAAGGCCGATGTGTCCTCTGCTGTACACAGAAGGTGTTTCCATTGTAATTGGTCCATGGCTATACCACCTCGCCAGCCTCGCTGTCTGCGGGTCCGCAGGTCGCCTTCTACTTGATCGATCCACCTTGTCGGTTCGTTTTCGAGATACATTTTCACAGGGCTGTGTGGTTCGTGGTTCATTCGGCTCCTCCACGTTCCGTCTTCCATCTGCACTCCACCGTAGATTTTACGCAGCACCCTCCGTTCCAAGACTCAAACGGCGCGTTGGTCCTCCACTAGCAATGTCCATGTTTCGTGGCCGTAGAAAACTACTGGTCTAATTAATGTCTTGTAGATGGTCAACTTGTGGTTGATCAGGAATTCGCGTAATTTCGATCCAGCTGTCTACGACCGTGAAAAGATGATGATGAAAGCCCGACTGACAAGCGACTGCTCTTCCAGAATCCACTTTGTTCGAACAAATTTGGCATGAGTCCATCAAAGGTATTTTCACGGAATTTTAACAAGTGTTACAATGCGCCGCAATGTAACGGTTCAGAATATAATTTTTGATTCGCCTACGGATATGCAACTTCGTGAGTTTGAGAGCTCTGCAAAATAACGAGGAGTTCAACTTTTTTTGCTGATAGCGGATTTTGCGGAATTCGGAATCGATCGCTTAGGGACCTTCCATGTGATCGTTTCAAGGGGGATGGGGATACGAAAATGTCCACTCTCATCCACGCGAAAGGAGAGTAAACATTTTTAACGGAGAAACAAAATATATTTTTAAAAAAATCGGTGTTCTGAGTTTGTATGCGTGAACAAAACAAGAAGCCACACAAGCAGAGAAATTAAAACTACCAAGAGATGGTGGATGTCTCAAATAGCTCAGTCGGTAAGAGCACTATAAACCAAGCCGTAGGAAGTGGGTTAGATTTATTCCCGAACCAGTTAAGAAGAACTTTCGGATTGGAAATTTTCTCGACTCCTCTGCGTATCCAGCATTTCACGAGCCTTTATGGCCACTGCAATCTGTCTTACTTTTTAGTAGGGAACAGATGATTTGACACTTGGTTTGTACGCTCGGACCTGTAAACAGTCAAATTTGATCCTTTATACTTCAAACAGTACGAGCCAAAATTCAAACCTTCTGTTCCCAACAAGAGAGTGAGCTAAATTACGGCGGCCATGAGTGCTCGCAAAAAGCTGGATAGCGTATAATTGTTTTTGTTTTGTCAGCTCACAATCATTAACAATGGAAGTGCTTCTAGAATAATTAGTTGAGAGGAAACAAAAGCTCATTAGAAATAGCGTCAAAGCCAGTCAAAAATGAAGAATTTATATATTTCAAATCACAAACTCGGTAAAAGTTATCAAGCCCAGTTAAAGTGAGGGTTGCTGGAACAGTTAAAATGAGGGTTGCTGGAACAAAAAAGTGATCGCCATCATGGCTTATTTGCAATGCAACTTCGAGTTTTCGAAGGCACAAATCTAAGATGATTTCACTTGCCCAAATTTAATGCACTGCAGCAGACAAGTTTTCATGATTTGGCGTTTGAAATCATTTGTGCCTCCCAAAATTCGAAGTGGTGATGCAAATCGGCCATGTTTGTATTTCCACGACCTT
Source organism: Aedes japonicus (assembly GCA_034211315.2). Lineage (NCBI taxonomy): Eukaryota > Metazoa > Arthropoda > Insecta > Diptera > Culicidae > Aedes > Aedes japonicus. The sequence continues at coordinate 82,033 of JASCZW010005200.1, forward strand.
TATCTTAAACAATTCAAAGGTTTTAATCGTGTAGTTGTCAAAATGTTTTGTCTAATCTTCTTCTATATAATAAAATGAGTTGGGGTTTCCTTTGTCACGATTTAACTCGCAAGCGGAATGACCGATCGGCTTGAAATTTTGTATGCAGGGATTATGGGGGCCGAAAAATAATCTTATGATGGTTTGAGACCCCTCCCTTCACTGGAAAGGGGGGCTCCCATACAAATGAAACACAAATTTCTACACAACACGAGAACTAATCAAGCAAAAGAAACCAAATTTAGCATGTGTGAGTTTTTGATGGCAAAAAAGCTTTTTATGGTAGCTTGAGAACCCTCCCCGTCATAAAATGGGGGGCTCCCATACAAATACAACACAATATTCTGCATAACTCGGGAAGTAATCAAGCAAACGGAACGAAATTTAGCATGTGGTGGTTTTTAAGACAAAAAATGTTTCTATGTTGTTTTGAGACCCCTTCCCATCCTAAAGAGGGGGGGGGAGAGGTCTGCGATACAAATGAAATACACTATTCTGCATGACTCGAGAACTAATCAAGCAAATGGAACCAAATTTAGTATGTGGTGGTTTTTGAAGACAAAAAATTGTTCTATGTTGATTTGAGACCCCTCCCCCTTCTGAAAGGGGGGAACCTATTCAAATAAAATGCAAATCCTTGCATAACTCGAGAACTAATAAGAGAAATGGAACCAAATTTCGCATGTTTTTGAAGTAGGGAAATGTTTCTATGGTGATTTGAGACTCTTCCGTCAAATGAGGAGGAAGGGGGGAGGGGGTGCTCTCAAACAAATGGAACCCAAATTTCTGCATGATTCGAGAAATAATCAAGCAAATGGAACAAAATTTGGAATGGACGAGTTTTTTAAGACATGCAATGTTTTTATGGTGGTTCAAAGCCCCTCCTCCCTCTAAAAAGGGGGGCTCTTATACAAATGAAACAAATTTCAACCAAACATGAGAACTATACCTACTGCTTTGCAAATTTGTATTCAGTGGTTTTTGGGTCCGGGAATGCATCTTATGATAGTTCGAGAGCCCTCCCGCTTCTAAAAAGGGTGGGATCCTATGCAAATGAAAAACAAATTCCTGTATAATTCGAGAACTAATCAAGCAAATGGAACCAAAATTGGTATAGGTGAGTTTTTGAAGGCAAGAAATGATTTTGTGGTAATTTAAGACCTCTCCTCACTCTGAAAAGGGGGGCTAACATACATACGAAACACAAATTTAAACCAAACATGAGAACTATCCCTACCGCTATGCAAATTTGTATGCAGGGGTTTTTGGGTCCGGGAGAGGATCTTATTATAGTTCGACACCCCTCCCGCCTTTAGAAATGGGGGCTCCCATGCAAATGAAAAACTATTTTCTGCATAACTCAAGAACTAATCAAACAAATGGAACCAAATATGGCATGTGGAGGGTTTGTAGGCAAGAAATGTTTCTACGGTGGTTTGAGACTCCAAGCAAACGAAACCAAATTTAGCATGTGTGAGGTTTTAAAGGCAAGAAAGGTTTCTATGATGGTTCCAGATTTCTCTTCGCCCTGAAAGGAGGGGCTCCTATACAAATGAAATACAATATTCTGTATAACTTGAGAGCTAATAAAGCAAATGGAATCAAATTTGGCATGTGGGGGTTATTGGAAACAGGATTTTTATTTATATTAAAATGGATTTCTGTCTGACTGTCTGTCTGACCGATCGGAGTGAAAATGTGTATGCAGGTATTTTTGGGGCTGGAAAAGGTTCTTATGATTGTTTGAGACCGCTTCCCCCTTCCGGCTTGCATACAAATGAAACACAAATTTCTGCATAGCTTGAGAACTAATCAAGCAAATGGAATCAAAAATGGTATGCGGGGTTTTTTGAGTTCAAGAAATGTTTCTATGGTGAATTCAAACACAAATTTCAACCAATCCTGAAAATTATCCAGGTAACTAAGCCACAAACTGTCTATTGTCTGGGTAAGCAGAATGTTCTCATAGAAGTTTAAACTCCTTATTACTAAAAAAAACTCATTAAAAAAAAGCGTCAGTTCTATGTAATGTTCATTCATTTAGTTGCAGGCGTAGCAACGCTCGCACCGGGATCAGCTAGTTTTAAATAAAATATAGGAAACATATTCAAAAATGATACACGGCATCGAAAGCTCCTAATTTATAACTGTGGAAGTCATTCTTGTGAAACAGCGTTAAATTTAGTGTTAGAAAAATGGAAAGAAAATGTAGAGCATAATACAATTGTTGCTGTTTTATTTTGTGATCTAAAACGCGCTTTTGAAATGATTTCTCGGCTCTTTTTTATAAAAAAAAATTAAGAGTATTGGATTTTCGGGTTCTACAAAAAGATGGTACGTAAGCTATTTGTCTAACAGAACTCAACGGACTGCGGACTTAACGGACTTAATGATTCTGCTTCGAGTCTTGTGGAAAATAGCCTAGGCGTACCCCAAGGGAGTGTATTTTGGCCCATTTTATTCATTCTATATATTAATGACATGCGAAGCGTCTTGCGATTTTGTGTTATTAATCACTTTGCTGATGATACCTACTTTGCTTGATCAGGCCGTTTCACATTTGAATGCAGATTTGCGTTCTCTAATTAAACAAATTAGGCATTATCCTAGAATCTTAACTCACTTTTGTAGAACATTACAATACAATTGTAAGTGAAGCAAATAGTATGCTGTTCTTCTCAAAGAGGTCCAGCCACAACTTTTAAGACCCATACACCATTAAATTATTCATTACATATTTTGAAATACTGCAACCTAGCATGGAATCCATACTGAATCACCATGAAGAACGCATAGAATCAGTCCAAAAACTATTTCTTATATATGCCCTAAGGAAACTGAATTGGACTGTACTTCTACTTTCATCATATGAAGCGCACTGCCTGCTCATCAATTTATAGACACTCAGGGAACGCCGCAAAATATCGATGCTTTTCTACATCAATGACATTATTTCACATCGAATAAAATCAGAAGTACTACTCTCGCAATTGAATAATTATACTGCCAGCCAGCATCTTAGAACACGGAAATTATTCTTAGAAAGATCATACAGAACAAATTATGCAAAAATTGTCCCATCAATTGAACGATGCGCCAGCATAATCTAAAATGTGAAATTATTTGCATCACTTTTTCTGAAGAAAAATTAAATTTTGTCTAAAAGACAATAGAAATAATGCATAGTATGTAAGTAAAACATTGTATCCATTGTATGTAGTCTACTTTGTTTGACAAAATAAATAACGCTATGCATAAACTTCAAATTTTCAGGATTTTTACTCATACGGTGCAAAAGTTACAGAAGATTTTCGGTGCCATTTTTATCGAATACACTCTTTAGTTGTTTCGTGTCATGAGGGCTGCCCAGGCTGCTCGCGAGAACGGGTGTCAACAATTACAATAAACGGCTTGTGGTGAGCGTCAACTGTACCTCAAAAAATGTTGGAGGATAAGCTTTTTCTAGTGCAACTTAACGGAATTTTCTCGAGTTTACTATGTGATAGTTTGGAAAAGTGTTTCAGATTTTTTTTATTTGTTTTAAAGTGAGCAGATGAAATGTTAATTTAAATTTTCCTAATTTTCCAAAAACAATCGTTTAACTAATGCGCTCGTAAAAGTGTTTTTTAATTAAGCATTTAAAAAAAGGTTAGCAGATTACCTACCTAACTGGATGATGCAAATACACTAAAGTTTTACACGAAGAATGCGTTCCTCTGTTACTATGAAACCGTGTAAAAAAAAACTAAATACAGTTGATAAATTCACATGCATACACATTTTGAATTATTTCGATTTTGTTTGCATGTTTTACCTTGCCATGCAATGGTCAAAATACGGTTTTTAAAATTTGGAGTATTTATACCATCTATTGTGATTTTTTTGAAAAACTGCCAAATGATTACTTTTTAGCCAAAGCGTAAAATGCGACTAGAATTAGGTTGATAAGTTGTTCCACTCTGGAATTATCGCCGAAAACAACCCGTGTAACAAAAAACCTTAGTGATATACGTTTGACGGGTAGACTGGGCAGCTGTGGGCGATTTTATGTGGCGAGGAATCGAATTGGGAGGTATGAGCTCGGCGAAAACAGCTAAAAACCGACGAATCGTTGAAGAACACAACTTTGAAAATTGGCAGTGATGCTTGAGTTTTAAATAATGGAGTCTATACAAACCTTTATTACTGGAGTGAAGCGCAAAGATGGAGATTATTATATCAATGCAGAATAACGATGTTATGATCGTTTTAATTTATAAACCATATACCAAGCCTATGAATTAAATAGTTCCATTAGCAATAAAAATGCTTCATGCGTGTTTTATCACAAATTTTTGGTGTCCATATTATTACGGATGCAGACCTTACTGTGTCGAGTGAACTAAAGCCCGTCCACGTTAAATTTAGGACACTTTTCTTGCAGTGTAGATTTTGAATTTTTTTCACGGATCGCTGAAACGTTTCACTTATATGACAGCTGAAACTCTCCACGTTATTTCGCGGTGCAACATGTTTACATTATTGTTACATTCAGTAAAATGGCGTCGACCGCAGCAAAAGCCGAATTTATCGGTACGTGAGCTTGCCAAGAAATTAAAACTACCGAAAAGTACCGTGTTTTGTGTTTAAACATCATTTGACCAGTACTTGATTGTGCATCAAAAATTTCACTGCAAAAAGTCGGGCTAAGGATATTTAGCTCTGTTTTGGCCTGATTTGGCCTCTTTTTTATATGCGAAATCCGTCCTGGAATGCCTGGTATGCTATAAGGTACAAGAGGTAAGATACGTGCCAAAAACAGCCAATCCGCCAAACTGTCCAGAACTTTGGCCAATGGAGACGTACTAGGCTTTAGTTAAGCGAAAACTCGTCGAAATTAAGAAGAAAGCAAATTGTACCGGTGCTTTCAAGAGATGATGGGTTGTCACCACATGAGGAGTTAGGCCAACGGACACTAATCAAATATAAAAAAAAAACTTGTCATTTATAGCTAGACCATCTCAACCAACTTTGTTAATGTTGCTTTTCCATTTATAGACCAACTTCTTTCAAGTGACTAAACATTTTTTTCTACTCGTCTGCAGTTAGCATTCTTGCTATGAGTAATTTTGCAGTCTCATTTACTTATTTCACATAATTTCCTAGATTATTTTTTTGTGATTCATCCCTGCTCATTAATTCTCAGAGATTGAAAAACTTTGATGCTAATATTTAGATATATTCTTCCATTTTGGGATTTCTTCTATATTTATTCCCTAAACTTTCTATTTGATAGAAAAATTTCGAACATCTGAAACAAACAAGATCAGGCCGGTTGATCATTCGCGATTCTATCTTCCTAAGGTCTTCTAAGTTGAAAGCAGTCATAAACTTCTAATAGATGTAATCAATAAGAATATTCCAGAATATAGGATCCGGAAACAACTTGAATCCTAGCTGTTGCAAAATGTTACTTGACACTTTCCCAACAACGATTCAGAACAAAACAGGAAAACCCTGACTGTCACTTTTGCCTAAATCACTTGCCCACACGCTGACTCTGGCTACTGCCGTTGTTGTTGTTGTTGTGGTTTTTGCTGCCTTTAAAGTGATATGATGTCTCTTTAATATGGTGAAATTGGCCGTTACTGTCGTCGGAGTGATTTATGGCTGAAAACAAATCCCGTCCGTTCCTTGACTTGACTCTCTCTCACACACACACTCTCTCTCTCTTCCTCGCTCTCTTGGAATGGGGGGGCCATGTGTGTGAATGCGTCTTCCGAGAGCACGTCCGCCTTGTTTTGAGATTTTTGCCACTTCTTGACTTCATGGTACATGATGATGGTTAAAAAACGGCAGCTGTGAGATACATGCAACGGATTTTTCAGGGGCAAGACCGAAGACGTGACCGACCTACCGACCGGCAAACATTCACACACTCACGGCACGGCAACGACTTCGGCGGCAGCAGCGATGATGATGGTGATTTATTGTGAGTTATGGGACATTTGTTTACTAAGTGAAAAATTTGATGAGTATATTAAAGAGTTGGGTGTCTGTAAAAAATGGCATTAAATCATTTGATGGGAATTAAAGTGGTTCGGGTGCTTCTCGTGACAGTTGTTTGAGGGTGCGTGGGTCCAATGAAATAACATGCTACATGTTTAATTGACGTGTTGTTTCACGATTTGCATATAAATACGATATGAATTATTCAGTATATTGAGACCTTTACAAATCTTCAGAGTGCACTTTCAATTCAATCTGACGAGCCATATATCATAACCGAATCCATAAACGACTTTCTGAGCCGCCATCACCACAGCCTTAAATGAAAACAAACGGCACCATTCGAAATCCATTAAACACCCTGACATTCTCAGTAGCGCCGCGGCGCCACCCGGATCAACCGGCCAGCGGTGTTCAATCCCGTGGTTGTCATATTCCGTAATAAATCTGCTTGTTTTAATTTCCTGAAAATGATGTCTCAATATTCTCGGTAAATCCAGTACTGAATGGATCACAATGGCCACCGTTAGCCAGCTCGAGGGAACCGTCTACGGCGGTCGACCGGACCAACACTCCGATTAAAGTGATTCAAAAGTGATTCTAATTCCCATTAAATCCCTCCTCCATGCACATGGACCGCACACGAACAGACACCCATACTTGTGGAATAACAGAAGCAAGCAGGATTACAGCCAATTTGCCAGTAATGGCGCTTCAGTAAGCCACCCGCTGTGAGTTTTGGCTTAGAGCGCCATCTACTTTAAACCTGCCGCAGTTGCTGCTAGATGCTAGTCGCAGAAACTATTCCGACCTCGCTTCAACACAATTTATCACTGTCACTAAACCACTAATTTGCATATTGCATGCGCTGTCTATGGGAATGTGGTAGGAAGTTCCCGACAAGCAGAAGGGCGGTGAAACTGTAACACTGCATATGTTTTGTGATACCAATAGCGACAACGACTAAAGCAAGGCGGAAGATTCCCTTGTGCACGGGCAGCGATGCGATGGCGTGAAGCGATTTGGCTTGGATGTCACTTGCACATCCCAAATCACGGTTGAAAACGATACCTACGGAATGTTATAGGCTTACGTAATACTTTGAACTTGTTGGAGACGTGTGATTGTTAGTGTCCAGGTCTTGGGGCTTCCAGGAAGCCATGAAGATAGAAGACTCTAACCTGATTTCTGGACGTTGGGCTCAGGCGTAGGCTGAATGTCACGAAGTAAGAGTTTGCTTTAAACTGCATCCGGTTGATTTGCTTGGATTTTCGTACTAAATGTATCTGTATATTTTAATTTATTTAACTCTTCGATCGACCGGTGCGGGACCCGGGAGTACTTAGCAACAAGAAACGAAAAAAAGTTACCGACGCACAATCCACCTAAAGAAACACGGCCACAACACATTTTGGGAGAGAATCTATTAAATTGACTATATCTGACTAAGCACAAAAAGATTTTCTTATTTCATTTATTATTTGAGAAATAGCGAAATATTGTTGGATTTTATTTTCGCAAAAACGACGCAGCAAATGCAAAACACGTAAGTTCCCAAGCACGGCTTGCTGCGATCCTGCCGTTGGCGTTAATATCCACGAAGATTTATTCGCGGCGTCCATCCACGAAGATTTGTTCGACATATGCATTTGCGAAAAAACTTCACTTAAGTCTATAGACACATACTTAATAGTCTGTTATAAGTTATTCGAGGACTAATTGGAGTATAGTCATCCTTGAGATCAACCACCGTATCAAATAACTCTCCTTAAAGCTCGATTCAAAGTAAATCTGGACGCACGGTTTAATACACCAACGCGTCCGTGGTAGTTGGAACGAAAACCGTTTGGAAGACATTTGTTGATGTTTCATTGACGAAGAAATTGGTGAAAATTGGCGATTGATCGACACATCTTGAAATTACGGACCATGGAACTTGAGAAAAAAAAAATTAGCACAAACATCTAGAGAATCCTTCGTGGTCTGCCTCAAAAATAGCATAAGTGTTGAAATTCCCAAAGTCAACGGTGTGTCTTGTAATCAAACGTTACAAGGATATTCTGAGCGTGAACAGAACACAGTGCATCTATCATAAAAGTGGCACTAGGGACAAAGAGCTGAGGAAAAAGGTGTTGAGGTACGTGAAAGGCAACCCAGGTGTCTCCGTACGTGATTTGGCAAAGAAAAAAGGTTTCCAACTTTTCCACCGTGCGTAACATCCTTTCAAGAGAAGGAAATAAGTCTTTTTGTGCCAGTAAACATCCGAATCGCTCCCTGAAACAAAATTTAGTGGCCAAAACGCGATGACGAAACATATGTCAACTGGGATTGTAAACAAATCCCCGGACGAAAATTTTACCTGACAGTTGGTCGTAAGGATTTCCCTTCCAGGTTTGAATTAGTTTTTGCTGATAAGTTTGCTCGGAAACTAATAATTTGGCGAGGAATCTGCAGTTGTGGCCTTAAAACCAAGGTTTTCGTCACATCTCACAAAATGACGTCGAAGGTTAACATTAAAAAGTGTCTGAAAAAGCGGATTTGACCCTTCATTCGGCAACACAAGACCAACGTTATGTTTTGGCCGGATCTAGCCAGCTGGCACTACTCTAATGAGGTACTAGAATGGTATGCTGCAAATAATGTTAAATTCGTCGCCAAAGAGATTACTCCTCCGAATTGCCCTGAGTTCAGACCGATCGAAAAATATTGGGCAATTGTCAAGCGAAAACTTCGAGGATGCGGTAAAGAAGTAACAAATGCACAACAAATGCGTTTAAAGTGGAATAAGTTCGCCGGTACAGTGTCACCAGCGTCTGTGCAAAAACTTAGTCGATGAGCACACAATGGGTAGTCTATCTTTTTTTTTTCAAGGGATTTGTTTCATCCAAAAACTTCTGTACACTAAACAATCAACCAAAGTGGAAAAAGGCTATTCTGACATGAATACATAAGCTTCAAAGCTTCATGTTGGAATAAAATGACATGTTGAGCAATCTTCAATTCAAGTATTCTAGGTCTATATAATCCGAGTACAATGAGTTTATAGATTTTGAGATCAACCGTGTTATCACCGTATCAAATGCCTTTTCCGAGGTATTCACAGATGTGGAAACCACATTTATCCTCTAACTGGATTTGACACTCTCAAACCCATCGCCTTCGGCTTGGTAAACCCTGCTCTTACCAACTGAGCTATCAAAAGTGCTACTGTGTAATCAATATTCATATCCTTATTTTAAGTCCTGATGGTGTGACCTTTTTTAGTGGAATACCTGTAACTAAACACTTAAAAATTATGAATTTTACACAAGACGTAATGCATAATATGTTATTTTTCATTATATGTAAAAAGTCGGGGAACATAAAGAAAGATTTCGTGTAAAATTATGTCTCCTGAAACTGAAACATACGCAATTCGGCGAAACATGTGTTTGCTTGAAATGCTAAAGAAGAAGATGTGTTTGGTTGAATTTATTTTCTCACCCCTTTCAACTCATTCTTATGTACTGAAAGACGCTTGCATGTGTCATTATACCGATTTGGTTTGGATGAAATCTTGGAATTATCTTCGAATATCATATTCACAGAAACAATAATGAATTTTAACAAGCGCGTAAAATTTCCCCTCGTTTAATTCCAAGCCAAACGAAATTGTTTGCAATCTTTCATAAGCCATACAACAATGTTTGCATCTTTCATACAACAGGCTTGATTCAGGCGTTATCTGGCTTAAATTTACATGAAATATCGTATTAAGTTATGCCAAATCTAGCATTCCCTCTGAGTGCATTAGACAACGCAGAAAATTCAATATTTCATTTTATCTGTGTTGTGGACACTCTGTTGACTAAACTGAGCGAACAATTTGTTCCACCATGTCTTCTTTTGGAATCCATAGTCTAGTTTGTCTAGGTTTTTTGTTTGCTGCTGCAAATACCTTGCCAGGGCTTTCTTGCGAATTTATTGGCAAAAACGAAGTTGAGCTGGCTAGCGACATAACCTTGACCAGTAGTTTTTTAGAACTTTTGTGCGGCAAGCTGCCCATAATCCACTTTCATTTGCCCAGGGTTGCCACATGCACAGGTTTATCTAGACTGACACAGATTTTTTTTCATATTGTTCATACAGATATCTGTATGTAAAGATTACAGATTTTTGAGATAAACCAAGATTTTTAGGATTTTTGGCAATTGCTTGTCCTCTAAAAACCTCAAATTTATAATATGTGTACATTCCAAGATCTCACTTTTTACCAATTCTACTTTAGTTGTGCTGTTTAAGGTCCATGAAGCTAAATAAACCAATTGATATTGACACCAACAACCAATAAGAAACTAGCGATTTCAAATTGGCTCACTGTTGTAGAACTCCTTGGTTCCAACTGCACCTGACACCTTGCACCTCGCAATGCATTCTTCCACTCTTCTGTACAAGAATCTTTGTTTTTGTTTTGATTCGCTTTGTTGATTAGACAGAATATATGAAAAAGGTTCTTCGATGTGAGATATTTTTTTACGGACGATTCATTAAGCTTGGGACCGAGCTTAGGACATATGTGCTGGAACTTCCTGAGCCAAAAACTATATCCATTTTGTTCTTGACTATCCAGCCCCTGCTTACACTGCAGTGACAGCTGACAGTTTGTGTATGTGCCCCAACATGATTTCCTAACCATTTTTTTAAGATAATCTTCTATGAAAAGTTCTCAGACATTCCTTGAGACGTTCTTCATGGTGTTTTTATAGCTATTCTCCAGGAGTTTGGTGGCATTCCTCTAGGGATTCTTTCAGGAGTTTCTTCTGGCATCTCATCGACAGTATTTCAAAACATTCTTGTGACGGTTTTTTTAAGGAATCCCTGAACTTGAAAAGTTATGTGATTCTAAAGGAATCTCCGGAAGACACCTGCAAGAGCTACACAAAAACTTTAATTCCAAAATATGTAAGATAAGATAAAAAGTAATTCTTGGAGAAAATCCTGATTTTTTGGAGCAATATCAGAAAAATGTTTTGCATGAATTCCATAATCTCATTTATTTTATTCTAAAATTTCAAAAAATCCGCAAGGGGCTTTGTAAATTTTTTTAAAAAAATTTCTGAGATGTCTGAAGGAATTTTACCATATAGTTCTCCAAAAAAATTCTTCAATACTCTCTTCAAGTATTCCGATGGAGATGTATTTGTCTCAATATTGATAAAACAGTTGATTCGTTACTATACGATCCAAGGAATTCCAGATGATACAAAGTATCATGGAATTGAGGCATTCAATAGTTCCGCATGGTGGTAGACGACCAGAAGGCTATCGTTGGAGTCAATTATCATAAGGAATTTCGAACATTTTTCGGGGCTTGTATTGTTTTTCTCATTTCAATCTGCGACAACAATCAAACCACCAGCGCATTTTCTGTCATTCTAATGACACAATGCTCATTATCAATAAAGCGAATCCAGTCAGGATTTCCGGAATTCCTGAACATGTTCAATCCGCTGAAGTATCACTAATGATTCTCCTTGCCAATATTTGTGAGGATGATCACCTAAGACACGTGACGGATTTTGGAGTTCTGATTTAGAGAAACATCTTCGTAAGAAGTCGGAAATATACATAGGGGTAGCAGCAGGAGCAATGTTTAGATACGGAACTCTCCATGATGGAGACTTTCTACTTGATGTACTGTGCTTCATATACCGAGTTGATTAAACAGATTATTAAGCGTTTTGATCTGAGCGAATCCAGTTCTGACTACTGCATGAAGCGTTGACGTTGAAATGCTGTACACTTTGAAGGAGTTCTACTTGATTATAAAGCTGTATCAGATTTTCTTTGCAACCGGTGAGCAACAGGCCATCGAAGATGAGTTTCATCTGCAAGGACGTCGAGATGGAAGATCCAGATGTCTTGAAAACTTGTTGGAGAAAACTACTGTGTTTCCAACGAGCAGGCTTTTATCTTGCTAAGAAAGTTCATTGTGAACTTTCTACTAATCCCTGTACTGCTAATTTCCCTTAGAAATAATATCCGTTTTGCTGTGGTGTTATGTAGGGACACTGATAAATGAAACCCCATTGAAAAGACCCTTTTACCACAGAGTCTGTTACATTGATTTCCATACTTTTATTTTTATGAAAAACGTGTGTAAAAGTATAGGGAGAAGCCAGTAGAAGAAGCAAGTGCAGAGAAAAACAAACAAAACTTTTCAGGTTATGAGCTAGGCTTTTTTTGATAAAGATTGACATGACAGTTATCGCACAACTGCAGCGCCGCCTACCAGGAGCATAACAACATACATTTGAAATGTCGGTTTCAAATTTCACACAAGTAGCAGACCGAAGATGAACGTCTGTTCTCTGTGCTTTTACATCGGCCTAAGACAATAAATGTGTTCTGATGAGTATATATCAGCGCCAACATTTGATTAGAGCGAATATTTTTTTGTAAAAAAATATTTTGTCTGCTAATTTTGTTGAAAAAGTTGACTACAATGCCTTCAAAATCAGCGGATAGAAAAAAAGCTCCACTTCTTTAAAGAGTGCTTTATTTGAATTTGTGACCTTTTGTTCAAGAAAAAATGACTACCAAAGCTGTTGTTTGCAAAAGCAGATCTATTCTAATATTGGCGCTGATATATGTTTTATTTTACATTCAACTTAATACCCGTTATAAAAAAGGAGTGCATATGCATTCAGGCACCTGAAAAGTTTCCATTCTATGTTGACAGCACAAAGTTTGAAGCTAAGATTTTTGCCAAGATTTTCTGCAGTTAAAACAGATAAACAAGATTTTTTTGGTAAAAATTGAAGATGAGAACGGCAAATAATGTGGCAACCCTGCATGTGCCTAATATTTTGTCGTCCATGAAGATACAAGGAAATCCTTCTCGCAGACGAATCCTTTTGAAGATGCTTTGGCTTGCCTTGAATTTCTTGGCGATAGCATAATACGACAGCCTGAATTTGCTCTAACCGTTCTCAACACATTCGAATGCAACTTCCGATCCTTAGTTCCACTACGACGCTTGTTATGATCCTGCCAATCGATAGCCTCTCACTGAAATTTCCCTCCAACGGTCGGTCGTTGTCCTCAGTGGTGTCGAACAGCGGATTTTTATAGATGTTTCCGTTCACTACTCTTCCAAACTGCGACCAGTTGACGTGGGGCGTACTTCTTAATCTATTGCTGGTATCTTATAGATCACCGCAGCAATTTAATGATTTTTTAGGGAGCTTCTTGAAATAGCATGAGGCCATTTGGGAAATATTTTAAGAAATTCGATTATCGTTCAATTGTGGTATTTTTATAAGGTTCACCGTTCAGCAAAATTAGTTGCATGAAATTCAGAGTAAATCAAGATAATGATATTCTAATATGACGTTTTCAAAAGTAAGGCTAGTGTCACAAGGATCTCTTGATCAATTAACAAAACATTATTCCCATTCAAAAATCAATTCCAACATTTCATCCAAATCGAGTTGGTCTTGTATATTTCTGGTTATTTTTCCTGAAAATGCTCTGTAAAATCTTTCATGTTGGTGCCCAAACTCACCTAGAAGTATACCTAATAGTCTTCAAATGCCCCATGCTGACTTCTAGATGCCACGTCTGATGAAATCTAAAGATAAAATTTACCATTTAAGCAAATTAAGCGAGAAAAACATTCCAAATATGAGATTTTGGGGTAAAATGAGCTCCAGCCATGCATTGTTCATAGCTTGCATCAATTTCAAATGGTTCGAGTGAAATTTCCAGCATGGGCTGCGAAGGAAATCATGCACTGTAACTAACGGATTTAGCGGCAGACAGTTGCAAGCCTTTTTTCGCAAAAATTCCCACTATATTCACGGTCGTTCACTACTGAAAGTTCGATGTTGAAACGGACAAATGAAACAAGCTGAAAAACTAGCACTTCCGGAGCGCACTACGTACAGACGACTATTGACGATGACTAGCGCTACACATAACGGTGGACCCGTTAAGTACCCCTAGGCTTCTGCAGATGGTTGGTGTTCAATTTGAAAACTGTGTTAGGGAAAGAGTTTGCTCTTTGTAAACGAAAGGCGCTTTTGAAAAATCTAGAAATGATACTTTGTTCCACTGGAAAATTTACATATTAGCTTGACGAACTGTGGTATATGATTTTTTATCATAAATAAGCGTTTCTGATGTCTGAAATTCTGAGCAATGGTCGTAGTAAAAATCCTAATTTCGTTAAATAACTCTTAAATGGCCGTTGTCGAAACCCTTTAAACGTAGTTTAAATGTATTCCTTAGTTATTTTTCATGCAGTAATAAGCACAGATTTGTCTCGGCGCCGTGCTGTTCGTTCAGATATATGATATAGCGAAATCCTACAGCTACTTTAGTTTGAAACGGTGATACACAGCCTACTTGTCCTTGCCCGTGAAGTATACCTGTCGTGACAACTGTTTAAGTCCCGCTTTCGTGTAGGTCTCATCATTAATAGCGCACTAACGCTATTACGTAGCTAGATTCCAGGCATGCATTTTGGCAACATTCTGCTGGCGTTCGTCCCGATTTAAGAAGCTCTGCACTTTGTACGTTTACAATGCGGATCGTTTCTTTGGGGACACAAAATTGTGAAACAGCAGGTTTTTTGGCCAAGCCCCACGTCGAAATGTTCGGATTCCAGCTTGAAAGGGGTAATCAACGTTCTCTCGTTTTTGGTGCGTTGTTCTCCATTTTTGTTCAGCTCTTAGCTAGTGATTCGCTGTCATCCGTTCTTTGAACCTTTGAAGGATTGTCGAAGTGGTCAAATTATGTATATTCATCAGTTTTCCAAAGGTGAGATACGACGACCCAGAATTTTGTGTGTGTGTGAACAAATACCTTTCGCAAACGGTTTGCTGATTTTCTGCCATCTCAACTGGCGTGATGCACATCTGTAAAACTAATCGGTAACAAACAAAACACGCTAAAGACCAACTGGGCAAAATTCGGTTAATTCCGGCCAAAAGTTACTGTTTGAAAGTGTCGCAATAATTATCGACTCACCCTTTAGATATGGGGTATTAAATACCATGTAAATTTCTTGAATATGACAACAAGTATGGCACGAGGGTGATTTTTCTACAATGTAGAAGATGTTGAGAACCAGGAAAACGTTCGAACAGAAGCGTATAAATTTTATTTAATCTGAAAGAAACCAGCACTATTATAGAAGGTCAGAGTCGACCATACACTTTCTTTTCATAATAACATCATAAAAACAACCGAACAAACGTAGAATGGCACAAGCTGTTTCCAAGCGTTGTATATCCACCGAACATGACTAGTGGAATTTACAGTTGTTCCTACTCATTATCAACAATTAACTTGACTTTCACGATATCCACCACAGCCCAACAAAGTGGTACATTGCTCCAACGTCGCTCCGGGCTAACGCCGGTTTGGCCACGGGTGTGAATGAATGTCCGAGCTTGTTTAACTCGATGCTTGAAAAATCACCTCAATAAAATTCAAATTACCTATTCGCTTTCGTGCGGGCCGCTAGAAAGGCGAAAACTATACTCATTACACGCAGGACGTGTGGTAATTTGTCACCTAAGTACTAATAACGCCTCCACACTGCATACGGTTTCCTTCGATGCACCCATGGTTATAGCTTTGTGCAATTGCGGTAGTGCTTTTTGCATTTTTATTGATTACCTATTAAAGTGTTGCGGTTTGACACTAGCCATGAATTCGTTTTACAATAAGTTCGCTTCAGGGATTAAGTCATTAGGCAACAATTCAAATGAGTTATTTCAGCTTTAATTCAATCTGGACATATGTCGCATAGCTGAAATTGAAATAATTTGTTATGTTTTCCACTGATTCAACGGTCTTTCGATGCCGGTGAAGTCAAGGTGTGAAAACATCAGATATGTGATGTTGTGACATTTTTCATTTCCACCCTGGTGCAATAAATTATATCGCGTGTGAACATGCGTTCAGGTGCACTTGGCACAAGATAGTGCGCGGAAGACCGTCCTAAATGAAGTCCAGCATGCAACTGATAATATATTCAACGCTGCTCCAGAAGTAGCACACATCGCATGCCGATTGCTATCAACGTTTCTGTCTCATTTGATGAGTGTGAATACATTTCAACCCTAGAATCTATCGCAATGAACTCTTGCTTTTAAATCCATTTCGATGTGTTTTCTTTCTCGATGATTACAGGTGGCGATCGAAATCTAGTCCTTCCGACGTTAGTTTTTCACCGGGCCGTGGACCAGATGAAGCGGACGCCAGATTTTACGTTTGCCGTCGTCCTGAAGCAGGAGCAAGCTAACTCTGGGACCATAGTTTCCTTTTCAAACGGAAACAATAGGTAGGTTTCTCGTTCAATTCGATATCGTTTGATGTTCCATTTCCCACTTTCAGCACACCTATCCATCGCTCCCCTCATTCGACATCCTCTTTTTCCCCCTTTCGATTACTGGCATTCGTCCCCCAACAAATGACGGAAGACGTTGATGTCAATAAATTTTCAACTGTCAGCACAAAACGGAAGAAAAACTTTCCCTCGTTAACGGTTCCCCAGAGGGAAATGGTAATGAAGAATCATTGCAATAAAAATTGCCGCCAGCGTCATTAGCTCCTAATTCACTCATCCGTTCGTCTCCCCTAATTCAGTTCCGAGTTTAATGTTTTTTTCCCCCCGACCAGTTGCCAGTTATCACGGCACTAATCGCTGGTCTGAATCCCTCAGGACAGACCAACGATTATTGCAGATTCTCTATCCCTACCTTCCGTCACTTACTTTTCCTTCATACTGCATCAATCTATCGAAATCTATCTATTTTCTAATCCTAATCGAAACAATGTAATAATTAATATTAATGTTAAGGTATTTAGAATTACAATCAAGTGGAAGACGTGACGAAATACGTTTTCATTACACACACATAACAGCAGCGGGCGTGTCGCAGATGCACACCGAGTCCTTTCCGTATCGACTCGCGGACGACGCCGAGCACAAGGTGGCGCTAACGGTCAGCGGCACCGAGGTGCAGCTGTACATCGACTGCCATCCACTGTATAAACGAGTGACACATTTTTTACCAGATAGAAATTTTAGTGCTTCCAATATGCAATTATTCGTCGGACAAAGAAACTCAAATAGTCATTATTTATTTAAGGTGAGCCCCCCCACGAGAGATATTCCGAAAACTACAACTTTGCGCACAGTGGCCGCCGAAAAATCTTTTTCCAACTGTCATTTGACACCGGTAATTTCAGAGCTAAAAAAACCAGTTCAAACCAGAAAAATCATTGGAAAATTATTAAACTACAGATATTAACGAATGGAAAGCTAGTCGTTTATCATTTGAAAATGCAGCAAAAGGATCAAATGACAGAAAGAAAAATTTTCTAATTGGCCCTACACAGACTTTAAGTCACACTATGGCCAACGACGCCGAATTTCGTGGCAATAATTTATTATCCTAAGGCCATAGACAATTCAAGAAACTATCGAACCGCAACAAAACAAGCATTCACTCTACCGGACCGCAAGAATTTATAGTAGATCTTCGTATTCGGCGCTTTTGGCCATAGTGTATAAGTAGGGTTACCAGCGGGTTTCAATCGAAACAAAAGAAAAGCCAAGTCGCTTCGGTAACCCTACTTCTGTCGAACCCCGCACCACCATCGAATGCAGAATATTTTACACAAATTCCAGCCCGCCTCTAATCGTTTCCGTTTTCCAACTGGACTCTCGTTTTCTGTTTCTTCCATCAATCCGAACAACACTCGCCGGCTGAACCATCAACCAACATCGACTTCAACCCCGCCAATGACCATGATGACATCAACAGGGTGATTTAAAAGAATTACGTATTATCACCGGCCCGTACGGTTATTTATCACAATGTGAACTAATGGATGCACAATGCCCCACCTGCGGGCAATACTTAGAGTTAGAGAATGCTTTACTAGATTTAAAAGAAATGATTACGCATTTATCAAGAAGGGTGAGTATCGAACCTTTGTCGTTACATTTTGATTTCGCATTCCATTTGTCTAACCCATGTGCATTCTCCATTAGCTAGTGGCTGCAGAGCAACGCGTTTCGAGTATAGAGGAGTGTGATTGTAAAAAATCATGCCTAATTAATGGTACAAGTAAAAACGATGGTGATATATGGGATATAGGTTGCAGTCAGTGTAAATGTGAGCGTGGTGAAGTCACGTGTGGTCCAAGACCATGTCCAGAGGTTAAGTGTAAACATCCAGTATTAGAGGAGGGTGAATGTTGTCATAAGTGTTTAAGTAAGTACAAAAAACCCACCCACAGCTCTCGCCACCACCCATCAAGATTCAATTTGCCGAACCATATTTCAAGCCCAGGGTTTCCAATATCATCTGCATTCACTTCAAGCCGACGATACTGTAAATCGATCATTATCAAACGACTAAACACTAATCCTTTATTTTACGACGCCTCAATTAATTAACAATTCATTGTGCTACGTCGTTCGTCTACGACAACGACGACAGTCTCCGAATGAGTCCCGCTCGTGTAGATCGTCGATCCCCCACACCGTGCGAGTTCGCTTTATTACCTCTAGATTATTTTATATCTCTTAATAAACCTCTACCAGGAGTAAATGCACACGCGAATGAAATACTACCGTCTTTTACGATCCTACGTGCATTTCAAAGTTTTACGGCCCCTGCCCACAAACACAGTTAGCTCTTCCATTACGCTATGCCGTCAGGAGCAGGACTACCCCCACGTAACTATCGTGTAGCTGTCAATAAATTGTCATACGCTCGTTACGGTGCTCCGCCTCCCTCAGCTTGCATCTCTATCTCGTCCGGTCCAGGTTTCAATTTTGCATTTCACATCGTCATTTCAAAGTGCAGCCAGTTCTGTACCAATAGGTTGGATGGGTACTTAGCAGGAACCCATTCTTGAGAGCAACGTTGCTGTTGTTTTAAGTGAGACATTAGAAAACTACCTGTCGTTCGGTTCGGTCGGACTTTTGATTACCCGCTATAGTACAACGAATTCCAAAGACGGCGCACGACGATGAGGGAAATGGTTTTGGCATTGAGCTTGATGGGTTTCGGTAATGAGAATTAATAGTCCGGCGTACGTATCGGTTGGAAACGATATGGGCATGGCTATTGCTGATCTCCAGTTGGTTGGGTGGAATATATGGCACGGTATCAATTACGAGGAAAGTGCTGATTCTGAGAGAAGATAAGCTAGAAATGTTGAATTGAAACGGTAGGAGGAAAAAAACGGCGGGATATAACGAAGAAGACAATACTGTAGCCAACTATAAAAACTAAGCGCTTAAAAGAAATCTAGAAAATATTAAAAATTCTAAAATAAATTAAAACGCCAAACACCTACAGTGTCATTCTCGCTGAAAGCAGTCAACCATACTTACAGCGACGGACAATACAAAAACACTAAAGCCCGATTTTCATACATACAGGGTGCGGCAGAAAATAATGCGAAAATGGGTTCTATTTCTTTCAAATCCCATTTTAAACTAATTCAAGCAATTATATCAACATTTTCGAGTGCAGTTATCTTTATAAAGTCCTTTTAAACCAATTTATTCTATGTGTCCTCCATTTTTATTAATAACATCCTCGGGCCAACGCCGGAAGCCAGAGCATGCCTTTCGGACGTAGTCCTCCGACATTGACTGCCATGTGCGTCTAGTGGTTGTCTTCAAGGTTTTCACACTAGGGTGTGATATTTTGGTAGGCTCGTGCTTCAACATAGGCCCAAATCGAATATTCCAACGGATTAAGATCTGGACTGCTAGGGGGCCACAAATCGCTTGGCCAAAACTTCATGTTATCGTTCAACCATTGTTGAGTTCGATTTAACGTGTGACATGGCGCTTCATCCTGCTGTAGGACAACGTTTTGGTCCTCGGAGAAGTTGACCTCAATGAAAACAGGCGGCATTTTCAAACCGTTGGACGCCACCAAGCCAAACATCATGACACCAGCCGGATGTTTGGTTTGAAATTTGAATTTCATTTTTTCCGGAACGTTCTCCATTTTCTGCGGTGAAATGAACCGATCCGTGCGGCTGTTGGCCACAGCATCGATGCTGAAAAGCTTTTCGTCGGAGAACAGGATTATCATTTTTATCAATATTGGCTTCCTTTGCAAGTTTTCTTATGGAACGCACCGGGTTGCGAGCAATTTTTGCACGGACCGTTTTGATCACGTTCGGTGTGCGTGCAAAGCGCGGACGTCCGCTTCCCGGCTTCCGCTGCTTAGGACCATCCTGCAGGGATTTTTTTATGCGGTAAACTGTTGCCAAATGGCACCTTACCACCATGGCAATCTCTTTCGGCTTCTTCTGGGCTAGCAACAAACTGGTGATCAATTCTTTCGCGAACATTTTGACGAATTTACAATAAAACAAATAGAATGTTTGGATGCAGCACTTGAAAGTAAACATAAACAAATACACTTTCGACAGAAATTAGTCACTAGCTACACGAATTAACCCAATACTCAAGTTTGCACATTTTCGTATTATTTTCTGCCGCACCCTGTAATGGTTATTTTTGGAGATTTGTGTTTCATTTTTACGTGAAGCAATTTAGCTGGATTTGTGACTAAAGCCTAGAAATGACCTGAATCTTCATCTGTAACAAATTTATTATTTTTCAGTCACCAAGTTTTTAATTTTTATTTTTTTATTTCATGGTAGGTGTATTCAACACTGCGAATATTTCTCAGATCTAAGAGTGTCAGACAATAAAATATAACCCATTAGTATGCTTTTGGCATATTTATTTTATTCAACTTCACTACCATAGCCGTAAGGTCGCAAGAGCCCTCATATTGGTTCAACAGAGGAAGACGCTTCTGTAGATGCGTAGACACTCCTTGAGGTCGATTTCCCTGTTTACAGTTCCGGTAATCTCGAACGGCGCACTCCGTTTGCCACATGAGCAGATCGCTTGCCAAACCATGCATTTCTTGGCAAACTTTGTATAATCCTAGAGGGTTTAAGCTATTTAGTGGAACACATGTAACTAGAAATTAGAAGAAAAAATAGTATTTTCCATTTAATTCCACTTACCTTTGCTTATCTTGACAGATACGCGTATTTCGTCTACAATGTGCAGACTTCTTCAGTGTCTCGTACTAATAACTTGACTGTCGAAATACGTATATCGTCAATAGCTAGACTCAATTATGGCAATTTCTTCTAGTCCAGTTCTAGGAAGCCAAATCAAGTGAATACACGGATGCGGAAGCAATTGGAGCCGTAAATCCTTGATTTATACGTGGTTGTGATGTTCTTGTGCGCCAGCGCATTGTCTTCCGTAAACAAAATTGTTCGGCCTTCAATCGCTCCAATAATGCACAGTAATACTCTGTAGCTACTCAGTAGCTGTTGATGGTTTTATTATTTTCGCGGTAGTCCACGAATACTCCATGACAATCCCTGATTGCATTTCAATCCCTGAGAAAACTGACGCCAAGATCTGTCCGACCCATTGAGCCTCCCCAGGCCGCTTGAAGTGCTCTCGCGTTCGTGTTTTTGGTCAGGAGTGACCATGCGCGGCACCCAGCGGCAGGATAACTTTTTCATATGCAGAATCTCGCCTAAAATGGCGTGTGTGCCCAGTACTAACCTCTGTGGCATCTGCTAACTCACGCACCTTCACTTTCCGGTCAGCCAACACCATTTCATGAACTTTTTTGACATCGAACCTCTGTAACCGCATCGGAAGGCCTGGCGATGCGAACTTGATCGGTAGTGGAATTGAGGCCACCACGAAACTCTCAAACCCAATATTTAACGGTGTAATCTGACAGGGCATTTTCCCCATAATACTTATTCAACTTTCCGTTTGTTTCCTTCGCCGTTTTGCGTCTCAATAAATAATGTTTTATGAGAAAACAAAAATCGTTTTTACCCATATTAAACATGATGCCAAAGACGTCAACAACAATCAGCTGTCAAAGCAAAACTAAGGGCAGTATCGCACTGAAACTTGGCGCGTATGCCTACATACGAACGGCATTATAACTTTTTTTGCATTAGCATCGCATTTTGGCGGTCAGCGGGTTAATGTTCACCCCACCTTGTACAATAACATAGTATGTGTTGAAAGTCATCCTTTTCTATGCCACACAATTGATACACATCCTCTTGAAGTTTCCCTATTAGCTTCAGGTGATATTTGAATGGGCAATGTTCTGTTATTAAACCAGTGTAAGTACTGAGATCATTCTTTGTTAATTCAATAATTTTGCGAGTTATTGAAATGTTCAGAATTGTGAACCGTTTCGCCTACTTTGCAATGTGAGTATTGTTCTCTTCACTCTTCACCTTTTTTATTTTATTTTTCTTGATTTCCATTCAAAGAGAACGAGCTGAAACTCCACAAAATGGTTCTTTTTCTATAAATTGTTTAGATGATCCAAGTCTTGCTAGCATGTCGGCTTTTTCATTCCCTTGATTTCCTCGATGCCCAGGAACCCCATATAGGTTAACGTCGTTTCGACATCCCAGTTTCTGAAGTAACATAACACATTCCCA
This sequence comes from Aedes japonicus, assembly GCA_034211315.2. Classification (NCBI taxonomy): domain Eukaryota; kingdom Metazoa; phylum Arthropoda; class Insecta; order Diptera; family Culicidae; genus Aedes; species Aedes japonicus. The sequence goes on from JASCZW010005200.1 coordinate 104,602, forward strand.
TACTAGTTAATAATTAAATGTTGCTGATTTTAAAGTATTCAGTGCTGTTTGAATCTCAGACAGATATTTGAATGTCTATATTTTCTACGCAATCATACCTATTATACAATCAAGAATTGCAAAATTTCTGCCTGAAACACGGTTGACCACTAATCCTTAGATATTGAGACATCTATCTCTGGACCAGTTACCCCTGCTTCAATAAGATTGTTCATTCTTGAACCGTCGGTATAAAGGGTGTCCACAGTAAAAATGCATCATTTCAAAGTCGTCCTCAAAAACAAGTCTCTTAACCGATTGTCATAAAATATTCAGGGAATAAAATACAATGTATAATCTTGATTTAAGTATTTTTATTTCACTGTACTTCTTTACCAAATCCAAAAGCCCGAACATTCTTCTTAATACCACACATAAGATTTTGTACAACGCTCGAACCGACATTTTTTTCCGCTTTTAACCATGACTTCAACATTTCCTGTTCTGTAGTGACAACTTTAGCACGTAAGCATCCTACGAGATTCGTGCTTCATTATAGCCCAATACTTTTCTATTGGTATTGGGTATCTGGAGAGTTTGTGGGGTTAAGCTTCTTCGGCATGAAATTGACACAACTCGTCTTGTACCACTCCAGAACATCCTTGGGGGTCCGGCCAAAAAATTTTAGGAACGTTGTGTGGTTTGCGAAACTGAAGCAGTCGTTTTTTCAGGCATTCATTCGTGTATACTTGACTATTTCCAGTTGAAGTTGTCACGAAAGGCTTGCTCCGTTTACCCCACGAACAAATCCCCTGACAAATCATGAATTTTTTGGGGAACTTTGACACTTGCTGTTTCCTGAGAGACTCTGGAACATCGAACTTGTCTTTCGCAGTCATGTACTTGTTTCTCGCTGTCATATACTGGTTGCCGAGAAGTCCGCTTTTACGTGTGTTTCATCCTCCATAATGCAGCATTGTGGTTTCGTCAACATTTGTGTGTACAGCTTACGCGCACGTGTTTTAGCTGTCCTATTCGGTTTTTCATTGTAGTTTGGAGCTTTCTGAACTTTGAATGAACGAAGCCCTGCACGTTTCTTGGCTTTCTGCAGGAAATGTTTGGTCAAGTGCAGTTAAGTTTGCGTTAAAAGGCAGCAACACCTCGCTTATGATCCTTCACACAGTACGGAACACTTTTTCTACCACTCACCTTCTTGCGATTGACAGTTAAACGTTCCCCAAAAAGTTGTATGCCACGAGACACTGTAGACTGGTGAATTTCAAACATCTTTCCGATGGCTCGGTGTGAAAGAAGTGGGTTGTTGAGTTGCGTGTGACTCCATTTTCGAAACTACGACACATTTCACAATGATACTTACGCAGTGTAAACAATACACTGAGGTCATTTTACCCAAAATTTCGTTGAAATCAACCCAAAGGGCGAAATGTTACAGCTTATTAAAAGTGATTCAATTTAACTGTGGACACCCTTTAGAAGACAACTGATACTGGTCGAATATTTGGCCCCCCATTTGCACATAAATCACGACCAGTATCTGTCACATTGTCTAAGCGACTGACATGATATTTTATCTCCATCCAGTCTTCATTATTTTTTGCAAGATAATAAATATCAATCATTTTTTATATACTTAGTTGTCCTTCAAGATCACCTTCTATAAAGCGCTTTGCCTGTTGAACACTGAATGCGTTATGAAATGTACTACTTGATTGGGAGCAGCGTCCCAGATCTCACAGGATTCAATGAGATTCTTGTCAAAAAATCGGTATGGTTTATTAAATAGTTCACTCTCTAACACACAAAAGCGGCATTTATCTTCATGAAGTTTACCGATGATTTTCAGGTGATCTTTACTTGGACAATGTCTTGTTATCAAACTCAAGTCATATTTTGAAAGTTTAAGTAACTTTTGCGTATGAGAAGCGTTAGGCTTAATGAACACTTTGGATTGCCGGGCTTTGGAGGTACTATTCCAGTTAGCCTGTACCATTTCCCAGTTCTTTAGTTCCATTTTTAAAGCGCAAGAATATAATCCAACGTGGTTCGGGCCCCCTTATAATTGCATGGGTGACCCTATTTTTGACAACTGATCAGCTTTTTCATTTCCTTTAATTCCGCAATGACCAGAAACCCAATAGAAGTTAACCATCTTACGACAGGACAATTGCTGTAAAAATTTTGCACATTCCAACACCAGTTTAGATGTGAATGTTTTTGACTTTAAAGAATTCAGAGCTGAACAAATTCATTTGTTTGCATTTATCTAATTTCTTTTCATACAGATTAATGCACATTCCAGTGTGGCATATATTTTACCTTGAAACACTGTGCGATATTTTCCCATTACCATATTACCCCAGTTTACCCCAGGACCAATTATACCAGCCCCTACCAAACTATCTTGCTTAGAACCTTCTGTATAGAAGACTGTTGAGCCCGGACGAAATCCCGGTTCTCTTTTATCCCAACCAGAACGAGTAACGGCATGGATTGTAAGCGTACAATCTTCACTTATCAATATTAAAGGACTTATCGAAAACTATTTTAGGATACTCAAGTGTCCAAAGAGTTCTCCATCGAAGAAGTTCCTGGACCGTTTGAGTCTCAGAGCTTTTTTTTCCACATACTGTAGTATAAATTCGTGTAAAGGAAGAATGTTGAGTAAAGCATCTAGTATTCATGATGGAGTACTATGCATTGCCCCAGTAATAGAGTAGTTGCAAAGCTTTACAGTTTGTTCAGATTCTTTTGTGTCATTATCTATATAGTATTCGGCCACTACATAAGCGAGGCATAAGTACGTAATTCTGAGCTTGACTATAGTTGAATATATCCAGTGCATCATATTAGGCTTAAGGCCCCATTTCTTTCCAAAAGTTCTTTTACAGATCCAGAAGGCAATGATTGCCTTTCCTATTTGTTGGTTAATAATCTTGCATTCTACCCAAAACGACATGGTCATATTTTCCTCATACTATTATGGCTATATTATCTGCGAATCCTTAATTCTTTAGAATCAAAAGATTTTCCTAGTTTTGAAACAAATTTATGAAGAGCTGTTACCGTTGATTTACCAGTGTGATAAGCAAACTAAGCAACTTTTCCATGCTCACCAATTATTCTTCCAATATTTTTAGAATAATTGTTGATAGACTGATCGTTCTGGAGGATTTTGATAGCATTTTATTAGGACTTATTAACCTTTGGAATACATGAAATCTTCACTTAACGATAAGTTTTCGGAATATAACACAATGTTAAATTTGCACTAAAAAAAGTCTTTGAGAATAGGTGGTAAAGTTTCCTTATCTTTCTTAAGTAGTACTGGCAAAAATCCATCCCAACATGGCGACTTGAAAGCTTAAAAAGAATTTTTCGACTTTTATTTCTTTACAAATAGTATTGGCTAGATTCTACGCATTTGACGTGGTACTCTCTAATCCAGTATATTTATTTGTTGTATTTTGAACCCTTACTCTAGTTTCCACAGAATTAGTAAAAGTGCCGCCCTTCTTTTTAAGAATTCCTAGGCCATTTGAAAAACCTTTAGGACTTTTTGCAAGCTAGCAGCAATCGAAGTATTTTCAAAGTTTTCACATGTATGGCCTCCAATCCTTCCTTTTTGATCTTGGATTTTCTTTGATATAAGCAGTGATGGCTTCCCTATATTGATACCATGGCGTTACCCAAACAAATTTGGAGAAGCTATTCAGCTATTCTAGAAGAAACAGCTGAATAGCTTCTCCAAATTTGCTTGAACAAGCTCTAATTCAACACCGATGTTTGTTGGGTATCCAATTAGCCCGGCTAAATAGCTTCCGGGTTTTCTTTCGCAGTTTTTGTAATGCTTTGTTCAAATCTCTATTTGTAGAGCGTTTCTTTGCAGGACAGCTATCGTAGTAAACTTGTAGGATTATACTTGAAAACTGTCGAGAACTTTCCCCAATGTTTTTGAATATGCTTCTAAATCGTTCTAAATATAACTCCCAGTTGGTTTTCCTGAGACCTCGTATAGTTTTCATAAATTGTTGATTGATTTCCTTATAGAAAATGATTTGCTTGTAATCGAACAAACACTCTTCATCCGATAGGCGTAAATTTTTTATTTCGTTTGAAATCATAGGACTACATAAATTTAGGTCAAGAATTTCTTGTCTTACTGCATTTCCCAAGATTAGATCGTTCCCATTATAACATACAACTACGTGATGTTTTGAGATTAAGTTCAAAAGGCATTTACCTCTGCCATTGATGTCTGTACTGCACCATAATATATGATGAGCAATTGCGTCACATCCAATTACTCTGGTGGAGGTACATCTCCCACGTCGCCAGGAATGTAAGCTGAGGCGGCATAACCTTCCATTTTGCGATGCGTCGTTGGTACCTCCATCATAATTTCTACGATGTCTTTTTTAATGAATTCTGCAATTGATTTTTTTAGCTATTTTGTTTAAAAGAATGGCAGCTCTGAGAGTAAGCTAACAGTTTAACTTACATTTGTAGGATTTTCGAGTATCTTACTTGTGTTGGTCCATGGCTCCTGGATTAAATATGCGCAACGATTCATTGCTGTACAGAACTTTTTGATGTGGAAGTACTTATGAAAACCCTCAATCAACAAAAGCCAAATATTGATACCGTGCCATACTTCGAAAAAAACCCAGCATTTTTTTTAATTTGTTAAATTATTCCATTCAATAACGATTCAACTTTTTTTTCTCCCTCCCATTGCCTCTTTCCAGAAAATTGTTATATTAATAAGAAAGACTATGAACACGGCGAGAAGCAGATCCTAGGCTGTCGAAACTGCTCGTGCATCAACGGCAATATGATGTGTGAAAGACTGGAGTGTCCGGAGCCCAAGTGCCCCCCGGAGCAGCAAATTGCGGTGCCGGACGATTGCTGTAAATATTGTCAAGGTATGGTCGGCGACAGTCAGCATCCCCGTCAGTACTATTCAGATCCCGTCAGGGTCAACGCCGACGGTTCATTCTGGCCAGCGTCGACGCTGGCCCGCACTGACACTGACGCGGAGCTACAGGTGGAAGTTGAGGCGGAGGAACAGGAGGAGGAAGAGGAGGAGCAGGGACAGGGGCGACTGCTTATCCTAGAATCGGACCAGCTGCGGTCCAGTGTCGCTATCCTAGGCCAGCCGGATGCAAACGGCAACAGCAATAGTCATGAATCGTTTGGTTTCGCAGCAGGGGAACCGAACCAGCGTCAATTTGAACAAGACCAACTCGAACGGCTCGACGAGGTCGAGGCCAATGAAGTCGAGCAGGACGAGCTGCGAGAGGCCAGTTTCGATACCAAATTTGTTGAAGATCGGGACGATCGATAGCTCCCAAGCTGTCCCGTTAGAAATTGTTATTGTTAAACGTTTCGAATTTATAAGGAAATTTATTTCATTCCCGCGGAAGAGATACGTTGAATTGAATCCTACCCTGTTGATTCATAATGTTCTCAATCAGGTTTCACTGTACTTGGTATAATGTTTTCTAACATTGTCTCTCATTTCTTCTCGTTTCTCTTCTTCTCTCTTCCTAGCATAAATGTGCATTGTGCAACCTTACCTTTTGTTAGAAGATGTTACAATCTATTCTAAACCTCAAACAAATCATTCCAAAATTCGTTCCTTAACGCTTTGATTAATTTATGACCTATTGCTGGATGCTAACAGACTGCTCCACGAAATAATACCTCCAAGAAGCTTCTCAATCTATTCACAGGTTTCGTATACTAATAATAATCGGTTTTCGTTTTGTTTCTGCTCTTTTCCTCCAAAATAAACTTGCTTTCTTCAAAAACTATAACCACAAAACATATAATCGGTACCTTACGACGTGCTTCTTCTGCTACCACCATGCTATCCTGCTGAATGTTTGCCTTGGCCACTTCCATTCCAACGAAACGATTCCATCCCATCGTGAATTCATCATCCCGCAAAATTGGCTGTGCGTGCTGTGCTTTCGTAAATAATAACAAATCAACTCCAATTGGGCTATGTACTACTTGCTAAACCTAACATCGTCAAAACAATCTTCCCATCATCTTGGACTAACAACCAACCAACGCGCCACACAACCATGACCCTTTCGGCCAAATCTCCGGGGTTGAATGACCCTCCGTTACAAATTCATCGCTTTCGGCCTGATAAATATCGAAATTCCAGGAGTGGACTATTGCTCAAAGGGTCACGCATGTCATACTAACGCTACGTGTCTTAATCTTAACACCAAGTACACGTGTACCTGTCGCTCGGGCTTCCACGGAGATGGGTATGACTGCTCTGGTAAGTCCTTATTCATAATCGCATTAACTACAAAACAATCTCATTCCAATTGTTTTAGTTTCCTTTATCGTAAACCACAATCATTCCTAATTTGAGTCTCATCAGTGAACTTTAACCTATAAAACGCATTCATTATCTAATCCTGGTGAGATACAGAACCTTCTCATAGTGGGCTTTATCGATGAACACACACAACGTTAACTAAGGGGACACACAGGAAACAATGCTAACCGTTGAGTCTCGTACCACAAAAATACACTTCTAGGTCGGAGGTCAACAACACTAAACCAAACCATAATAAATAAACACACTTTATACACCCACACACCCACACTCATACCAATCAACACACCTGGTATTGCATTCTAATCAACACAAATTGTAACCAATCAACCCAACCAACTAAAAAGTAAGAAAAACCCAATCATCATAATAATCGTAATCTCTCTAGCTCTTACCCTCTTCGAACCCGTGGAGTGGAAATGCTTCTTTAACACTTTACCAACAACAGTAACAACAGAGCACTCGGAAGAACAAGAACAGAATATTATTAACGAAATGGAAAAGAATCACCCATAAGGCCTCCACATCACCCAACTTACCAGCGCGCCATCATCATTGTAACCACAATCAAGGGTAGAGTGGGAAAATTGGGTTAACATGGAATTCTAATAACCACCTCCCGGTTCTTTGCGGAAAGTCACTTACAAACTCTCATTCCACCACACTCCTCATGCAAACACAGACACCATCCGGCCCGGCACCGTTCGGGTGGGAGCAGTTCAACGTGCAACTCTCCGCAACAAAGTGGTTGCCCGACCCACAACAATGCTAAACGGGCGGGAAATGGTAGTAATTAGGTGCTATTTACGCTCCCCTCTTGTAGCACCAACAAGCCCGTTAATCATGGTTGAATCAAACAGAGTAAAATTAATTTTCTTCGGCGAAATAAATCAACTGCGGGGTAATTGTTGAAGTCAGATTTCTACGCCGGACGATGATGGTTTGAACATCCCTTGAAATTTTATGGAGACGCGCGATTGCTCGAGGTTTACGATCAAGTGTGTCGTGAGACAAACTGCTTTAGGAAATTAAGTTTGAAGTTTTCGTTTTTTATGTAAGCCTGTCTTTTTAGTTTTGTAATATTTCAACATCGAAATTGGTCGAACTGATTTTGGTCTAGTTGGCGGTGCATTTTATTCTACATAACCTGTGTTTGTTTTTCAATGAAAATTCAAGGTGAATGTTACTAGAATCTAAAAATGGCCAATCATCACGGCCGATTTTCATCACCACTTCAAAATTTTGATGGTTTAAATCTAAGGAACTATCATCTTTTTACATACCAGGTTTTGACAGAATTCTTACTGTACTGCAGTACACAAGATTCTGCGAGCATTAATTTAAAGGGAAACAGATAGTGAACCACTGCCATCGATGGCAATAATAGAGTATGCAATTTCAGCTCTCGGAAAGATGGATCTTTTGGTTTCGGATTTGTTGTTCGGAGTTCCCAGCCCTTGAGATTGTGGAGGATTTGAACAGCCGAATATCTAGCATTGAGAGCAATTGCCTTTGATGTAGAGCTGACAATAGATTTGAAATTTGGGGGTTACGCTGAAGCATTCTCGGCGGCAGCCATTAACTCAACATTTAGAATTGAAATAACTCAGAATCTGTACTAGATATTGAAAACCTAATGACATCAGTTTGTATGCTTTCTTGCTGTGAGTATCTTATGGAGTTCGATACGATGTTCATTCACTAACAATCGAGATTTATCAATTTGAAATAGCAAGGTAAGTTTGCGAGAGAGAGACAAAAGATCGTAAAAACTACATGGAGCGATTCACCTTAACTCAGTTGAATCAGTTGTCCATATGCGAATATCTTCCAAAATAAATACAAATTTTAATAATTATTAGAATAATTAAAGCTGTCCATAGCGAAAACATGGTCCACTCCAAATTCAAGTCGATAAATCGGAAATTGATTCGGAAACAAATCGGAAGATGAAAAGTAAGGAAATTGTTTTTTTTATGTTTATAGAACTAAAATATCGATACTAAAAAGGATTTAGCTGTTACATCTCCACTTGTGGAAATTTTGTTCCTGGATATGAGGAGAATTGAATTGCTCGGAAAAAATCCGTATACTACATGAGTCCCTTGGGACGATCGCCCTCAAGCAAATCAATTATAGAAATAAAATTAAATACATTATAGAAATAAAAATGAATAAACTATAGAATATAAACAACTCCGCCATGGCGCGTGGTATTTTAATGGAAATAAGAAGCTTTTACTCAGATTGCTTTATCAGCTAAAATTAAAAACTGAGTAATGTTTACTCTAGTTTTGACAAGTGACCTAGGTAACCAAAAATAAGTAACCCTTTTATTAATCTAATTAGGATAGTTCCTCTTTTAACAAAACTGAGTCGTTTTCTACTCAGTTTTGAGAAAATACAAACAACCGTGACGAGTAATGTTTACTCCAATTTCGACAGGTAACCTTGGTAATCAAAAATGAGTAACCCTTTAATTACTCTAATTAGGGTAGTTCCTCTTTCAACAAAACTTAGTAATCCCTCACATTCTCCAGGATAAAAATCAACTACTTTGCCTTTGCGTCTAGTCGATTAACCAGGTTTTGAAGATACCAGGCAGTATGTAGTACAAAAACAGACGGTATACTAGGATGCCCAAAATATCTGAATATCCTAAATCAAATGAGCAATATTTTTCCATTTTCAAAAAAGGTTGAACTCGTATAGGAAGTATTCACGTTATTGACAGTTTATTGAAATGAAAAACTTTAAGAAAATTGGAAACGTGGCTTTTATTATTTTTATTATTTATATACAAATTCATCCTACTCTGTAGGTAAATATTGTTCAATTTAAATTAATTTCGGACTAACAATATGGACCAGACGTGGAATGAAAAACAAATGGTATATCGTCAAGAGACTGTATCGAAAACAAACTGGTAAAACATATTTTACTGATAGCATGAAATAAAAAAGAAAAACAAAATATTAAAACCAACTGTACCATTTAAGTCTAGTATTGCTCTCTTATTTTCAACAACAGCAAAATGAGTGAAAGCAACTTTATTTCCAGAACTTTCTGATTTTGAATTTGTCTCCACTGATGAAGTTTTGAACATTAGTGTTGTTGCATTTTCTGGAAGTCGCAGAATAATTATTTTTAAAATTTAAGACGAACCAGCCACCGGCTGAAAGTTTCTCAAATAAAGACAAACATATTTTTGAAATCTGCCATGATCTTGCACTCTTAGCACTCTTCTTGAATTTGCACTTGATAATTGCCCAGTAGTGTTCAAGTAGACAAAGCTGTGGACAGCTGTGATGTCTTTCTCGACGAAATCTACTCCATTTCCTAGCATCAATTGTACTGTGGAATTGGCGTAATGCACTGATAAAAAAAACGTTCCTGAAAATGAAAACGGACCGTGAACTAGTTCACGTTTTCAGGATTTTTCCCTTCAAAAGTTATTTAGTTCATGATAATATGAATCTGTTCACGGTGTATTTTTCCTTGTTCTCGAATTCATGACTGCATTTCACGGATTTGTTTTTCATGTGGGCTGACTCCAAATCAAACCAAAACTGCTTTTGAACCGGAAGAATCCCATTCTGCAGACACTCAGTTTGGTTAAAAATCGGCATTGATCGTAGTCACATTTTTACTTACGACCTTGGTGCGAATTCGCGGTCCTGGAAACGTTCTGGATTCCTCTTTCACATATGTTTCGTCATCGATCAAAACACTGACAGCCGGTTGTTGCAAAAGTCGGCTGTATAAATTTCTGAGTTTGCTTTTCGTCCTGTATTTTTGCTCAACACTTTGTTATCTATTTTCTATTTCTTATAAGTTCTTATAAGTCTTCAGGTTGTTGTTTTACTTGGTACTCTGCACCATTCCAACGAAGGTACCAACCTTTTTGGCCTAATCCCGAATCGACATCGATCTGTTACGAAGAATGAGGTTGACTACCTTCCGATCCCAATTTTGGGTAAGATGAACCTGGTTTTCTTCTTCCTCTTGGCAGCTCCTCGAACGACTAGAGTTCCCCGAACTTGTTGATGACAGATTTTACGCTGTCACGATGAACTCCGAATCGTTTTGCTTTTTTGTTCATCGAAACATCCTTCTCACGAAGCCACGAGTCCACTAGTTTTAACCCTATTTTCGATTCACGGCATCTCGAAAACGATCACTGTTTACCAAAAGTTCAGGAACTGATCTAGTTGTTGACAGATGATTTCGATGAACGCATCGAATGTAGGTACACTAAACCCAAACATCATCCCAAGATCGTCTGAAAAGTAAATTGATTAAGTCCTTTAATGAAAAACATTCTTAGGAAATTCTATGGTAGTCTTATGGTTAGGTTCGTATGACGATCATCCATGTTTGATATGACAATCAACTATATTCAATATGATGTTTTGTTTCATAACTATGTACATCCTCAGCCATTGAGGTGTAGTATGAATTAAATTCAACGGCATTGGTTTGTTTTACATTTTACATTCCACTGCCGTTGATCATGGCTGGCTACGGGAGCCAAAAAATAGGAAAATTTAGATTTAGATTGAACAAAGTACTGCATTCTACATCGACCAAAGCAACGCACAGCAATCAAAATAGAACCAAAAACCTGCTCTGATTTTTTTCCGCCAAACAATACATTTTTCTTCATTTGTACTTTTCCAAAATTCTCGAGTAATTCATGATAAGGGCCTAAACGCCAATTGTAAACAACAACTTTTAACGTAGATTTCTATCGAATCTCAAAACACGAATCAAATGCAGCATCTGATAGAGGAATGCTTGTTCTATCATATGGTATAGTTGGATATCATAGGCGTCTTGTAATTCGAGATCTAAAGCCCGATTCTAAGTAAATTTGGACGCATTCAAGTGATCATAACTCAAGAATTAAACAACATACATGATTGTTAAAAACGTCAAACAAAAGGGTATATATTCAGCTATCAAATGATAAATAACAAGTTATTTAATTTTACCGTTTCAAACGAACTGTCGCTCTTTACTTGTGATCGATGCCATCATGATCTGCACAGTCGCTGGTGGCACCATAGAATAACTCTAAGACCAGTGGGTCCCGAGAATACGATTATATCCTTCTCTTGAAATGATGTTATGCACGACGGAAAAGTTGGAATCGTATTTTTTTGCCAAATCACCTGGATTGCCTTTGACGTACCTCAACACCTTTCTCCGCTCTTTGTCCCTAGTGCCATTTTTATGATAGATGCACTGCGTTCTATCCACACTCAGAGTATCCTTGTAACGTTTGATTACAAAACACACCGTTGACTTTGGGAATTTTAACACTTTTGCTATTTTTGAGGCAGTCCACATAGGATTCTCTAGATGTTTGTGCACAATTAATTTTCTTTTCTCAAGTTCCATGATCCGTTATTTCAAGATGCGTTGATCAATCGAGAAAAACTTTTCACCAATTTCTTTGTGAATAAAACATCAACAAATGCCTGTCACACATTTTTTGCTCTAACCACCGGTGTAGTATTAAACCGTGCGTCCAGGTTTACTTTGAATCGAGCTATACGTTTAAAGTCATTGTTTAATCAATTTTATTAAGTGACCCATTTTGACCCTTTCCTCCCAACATCACATTCAACACATTGTATCGTTTCAATGAATTCGGTGAGAATTTGAAATTTTCGTTTTCTTGGTAGGTAATTTGAAAACTATCTTATCTGCTGTAACTTATCGTTAATTTGATAGAATAAGAAATGGACAAATAAATGGTCTGTTTAAGTGGCGGATTTGTCCGTGCCTTAACCTACCCCGCAATGGGATATTTGGCAATGGTAACGTCCTTGCTTCGAGTACTACTTTACCCATGCCCTTTCGCTCAATTTTCAATACTTCTATTCTATTTCCAACCTACCGTACACTGACGGAACTTTCAACACTTTCTCTTCATATCTTTAATTCTAGCACTCTGTCCACTCTTGGTGGCTCACGTTGATGGGCGAACATCTCCTTCTACATCAAAGAAATGATGTTATCCGACAGTAGATCATTTAAACTCAAAGTTTTAGCACACTTAACCTTTTAGCACTCGCACCAAATTTTGTAACACGAGCACTCGCGTGTTGTACTTTGTTTAACACATTCCTTCCCGGAATATCTCGTAATATGGATCACATAGAATGTTACTGTTTCCAGCAAAGTAGGTCAAGGCTTTTTCATTGACGAACAGATCAGATGGCTCTCACTATGCGGAGCCATTGTGCTAATTATTTTCAGGAATATGTTATATCTTGCTATCCTGACCAGATAGAATGTTTCTGTTTTTGACAATGTTGTTCAGTGGATCAAGACCTTTGAATGGTGACTAGCAGTTCTGAAATTTCTTGCTACACGGCGCTAGTGTGCCAATGTATTTCCTGATAATGCCATCGCTGACGGCATTAGCTGGGCAAGGACTGTCTGACAACGATGTGTTTCAAAACTGACGGTTACGTACTATAGTGGGTCCAGCTTACACTACCGTTTCATTTTACTCAATTTTTGAGTACAATTGTATGCTATCTCTTATTCTCTCACGGTTTTTATTAAGATATTCATGAAGGATAGATACAATAATTTAAATACCAGCTGATTTGTTTGGATTTTATTTTGATTTATTGAAACATGATCAAGAATCGTGAAACTTCCTTGAAAATCTAGATCACACGATGAAACATAGATGACCATTAAACTGCGCCAAGAATAGTTTCTTTGAGTCTGATTGCATTCCTATTCTCAATACATGGTGCTCAATATATTCATTGTTTGTACGAACGATGCAAATTGATATCTTTCCTCTTCAGAAACATGGTGTCATCATTTGATCAGTGATGTGCCTCTGTGCAATACTTCAATCGATTGAGCCTATGCTGGGTTGAGAATATCGGTTTTGGCTTAGACTTTGATCCATTTTATGTGTGAAGACGCATTAAGTACACGACTAACTGTACTTTTGTGCCCTGGGAGATCTAGTTTGGTTATAATCTGGCGGCAACTCAAGTGTTTTTGTTTTTGTTGCTTCGTCCCGAATTTTTCCTTTTTGTCTTACTGACAATTTTGAGTTCGCCTTTGTATCCCAGGGTTTATTATTGTCAGTACTGTTTATCTTACGAGAAACCAGTGGATATAGTCTTTGTTCAGAAAAGCAGATTCTCCCCAATCAAATGTTGACGCTGACTTGTACTAAAGTGAATTGTCATTGTGAGTTTACAGCTTGGCCTCTTGCGATGTTTCGTAGATCAATGATTCATTCATTTGTTGCTTTGCAACCAGGAACGGTTTTAGGTAGGGAACATTTTCCCATATAATACCTGGAACAGACAAACAATGTACAGCGTTGTACTCCTTTAGTCTAGTATGTGTTTTCTGTACTGGATATACAGTATACAGTTCGTACAACGGTCAGCGTTATATATCTGTCCCAGACATAAGGCATAGATCGTAAAGCTTGGTGTGAAGGGAAGATCGTACAAATTAACCAGCGTGAAATAACTGAGTTCTCAAACATTGTAAATATAACGTAATGAAGCATATCGTTTTAACTTGACTACCCTTTTGTTCACCCATGCACATGAGCATTTTTCTTGCAACTTCGAACAATGTGCTTAGCATGACCATCATCGATTTGGATGAACCTACACACTTCTTAGATTAGGTTAAAGGTGTATTTTTCACTGACCTAAGTCCTACACAAGACTAGTAAAACGTAGCTTTTGAAAGGATCAAGGAGCTGAAGACATACATTTTTCCAAATATCATAACTCAAAAACCACCGGTTTTACTGAAATCACGTCTAAGAAGCAGTTCTAGAGAACCAATGAAAATCAAAGAAACAACATGCACTGAGTAAAACATTATGTTTATTTTTGATAAAATCAGCCTTAAACTCATGTTCGCATTTTTTCTCCTGGAAAATTTTCAAGTAATAAGACAACTTAAAATAAAAAAAGTATTTAGATGAAAAATTTGCTACATGTACCAAGCGTCACAGAACTTGTCTACAAAACATCTGAACAACGATTGCTCTTAGAAAGCTGCTTTTCATGGCTTTTTTGTAATAACCTAAAACATTATATTCTTAAATAGTCAATAACTACACGCAACCAAAATGCCATGTAAATTTCTGTCCCCCGAGACCGATGCATGCAAGCGTTCTTTAGCACATAAGAATGAGTTGAAAGAGAGGAGAAAATAAATTCATTCAAACACATCTTTCGTCTTATTGCGTATGTATCAGTTTCAGGAGACATAATTCTACACGAAACCTTTCTTTACATTCTCCGACTTTCTACAAACATGAATTACGTCTCGTGTAAAATTCATAATTTCTAAGTGTGTAAAGTAAGGCACTATAAAATTAGTAAATAATTGCCAGACTTTTGGTTCCAATGCCAAAAGTCCACGCACAGGCAAAAGTAGCATAAACTAATCTTTCTAGCATCTATGCTCCCGACGATAAAATACAAATTATCACGTTATTTAACTCTATATGGAAGCGTTTGGTACAAGAGGTCCACGCTTTCAGCCTTCCATCTTTCTGGAATCGCTATATTTCTTGGAGTTCTCTCTGCGACACATGTTACGCAGATGGCCTGGCCGGTTTAAAAAAAAAACATGAATTCAAGAAGTCGTCATTTTCCAGAATGCTTTCAATAATTGGCGTTAGTATGAGATTAGATTAGATAAGATAACTTAAAACATTATATTCTTATGTGTTGATTCTAACGAATAGACGGAACCGCATTAAAGAAGGTTTCTAGAATTCAGCAATGGCGGCCGAATTGCTTTGCAAATTCGAATTTTTGAAGGCTAGAATCAAATAAACTGCAACGATTTTTCATGTCATGACTCGTGATACGAATAAAACGATAAACTCCAGTATTTTTGTTACGAGCTTCCAGGGTTAACATTTCATCTGTTTTGCGTACAACGACAAAGCTTCCAGAATTTTAATGAAAACATTAACGTGCATTGCGAAGCAGTTTTTTTTTTAATTTGGACTTCTTCAAGTTTGAAAGTTCAGACAAATTCAAAATTTAATCCAAATCTCATTTAAAAAAAAGAAGACAAGTTGTCATTCGAAGCTAATATGTTTAGCAACTTCGATCAACGAGACATGAATATTAATAACTTCATGCATCGATCTATTCATATTCCCGCCAAATTTAAATGCTCAAAAACGTATGGAAATTCATCGACTTGATCTTCACCTCTTCGCTTTAAATCTCGATACGTTGTTTGATATTGATAATCATCCCGCTAGCACCCGGCGACACTTCCCCCATGTATAGCAAACACCGGGACTGGGGAAATCCACCTACGAGTCAATGCAAATCCGAATTAATTTACCCAAAAACACCTTGTTATTAGGCAACCACGTCCTATCCGCACTCGGTTTTCGCCATTCACCGAACTTTGTCACCCCAAAAATAGTTTATCTCACGTCGTGTGCGGTTTCCTTTGCTAATTATCCCGCACCGTCGGTCGTCGGCGTCATCTTCTTGGATAGTCTGTGGTCGGCGTCGGTGCGGTGGCGTGATGTGATTCCCACGACAGACACGTTTCGCAAATAATCTCTTAATAATTCCGCCGAATTAATAAAAACCGGCCGAGGAGGTGTAGGTTAAGTGTAACGGTCGTGGTCAGATTTTTGGCAAACTCCGGCTGTGCTTTCGGCGACTGTTTCGTTTTATTTGGCGGTGGCGCCTGATGGGAAAGCAGCGCCAACAACAACAACACCATCAACATTTCGCATGTGACGCTATATCATGGGGTGCAAGTGTGTTGACTGGGTGACTTAATAAATGAGTTTGTTCAATTAGGTGAGACGCGAAAATACCGACTCATTAATTTGTCAAAAATCAGCGGGAAATCCGGTGCATATAAATCAGCATGGAAATGTAGAGGAAAAATATATGGGACAAATAAATCTGAAGGACCTAGACCGAGTCAAGTTCAATTTGGGGCGATCAAAGGCGCAAACAAATAGGCAGCGTTGGATTGAATTATTATCACTCATTATTGGTTGAGTTTGTAATTAATTTTGAAAGCTAGAGTTGGCGATTTTGTATCAGCTTGTAGAGAGTTAAATTGCCTTCAATATTTGTTCATTGGGGAGGATTATTTTCAACATGAAAAATGTTACAAACGAGCCATACAAATAGTTTTTAATTTTAAACTTTGAATGGCTTCTTTTGCTTCTTTGTTTACTTTATCACTATAGGTTATGAAAAGTAAACGCATTTGAATCGTCCATAGAAGCAGCATCAGTTCTATTTTTAAATATATAAAGCCTATCCACGTGAAATTTCAGACGCCAAAATAATAGCAGAAATTTTTTTTTACAACATAATTCATCTAAACCTAATATCTTCATTACAAACAGTTGATTAAGATGTTAATTCTTCTTTCTATTATTTTCTCGAAGGTTCGTGGTACACGCACCATCTAGTTCTCATACGGTATCCTCAGATACGCTCGGCGTGACGATTCTCCATCTTCTCTTGAAATCATCGGTACCATTTGCTTTCTTCTTAGTTTCGAAGAGTTTCCGCTTAACTAGAGCCCAGCACTTCTCTATTGGACGAAGTTCTGGACAGTTGGGTGGATTGGTTGTTTTTGGCACGTATTTGGCCACTTATACGTTATACCATTACAAGACGGTTTCGCATAGTGAACAACCGCTTTCACAGATATTCTTTTTCAGACACATCCTTATTGATAATGCCGGTACAGACGAAACTTTTAGAATTTCGACCATAATTACATATGTCCTGCCAAATCAAATACTTCTTCGAGAATTTTGACACCTTTTTTGTCCGGAAATGCTCGGCAATGGCGTTCCTTTTCACTGCGGTGTGAAACGTCTGACCCGGAAGCTGTTCAAAGTCTTCGAGCACCTATGTTTCATCGTCCATTATGATACAAGAAAATGTGTGCAACAAAATTTAGCTTATCATCACGATTGGGCACCTTTTTCACTTCGTGCGCCTTCCGTCCCTGCCTCTGCTTCACTTTTTGCACGTATGATTTGGACTTCCCAACTTTGCGAGCCACATTTCTTACAGCAAGATTGGGATGTTTCTTAATAATGGATACCACCTTCTTGTCCATTTGTCGGGAGCATACTTTTCGGTCTGTTCCACTTCCAACCTTCGATCCACAGTCAAGCGATGGTGAAATGGTTTGCAAACAAAAAACACGGTACTTTTCGGTAGCTTTAGTGTCTTGGCAAGAACGCGTACCGATAAATTCGGGTTTTACTGCGTACAAAATGCGTTGGCACACTTCCACTTGATTCGACGCCATTTCACTCAATGTAACAACAATGTTAACATGTTGTACCACGACATAAAGTGGAGAATTTCAACTGTTCAGTGTGAAATAATTCAAAAACTACACTGAAAGAAAAGTGTACGAAATTTAGCGTGGATAGGCTTTAATCTAATTGACTTACTTCGAAATAACAAACTGGTATTCTGTTAAACCAAACAGCATATTGATTTCAACTGTTATATATAGTTATCATTATTCACTAATTTTGTTATCATATGATATCATTTTAAACATACTACTTTTCATACAACTACGAAACTCACTTAATGAATGCAAGACTATGAATAGTACCCGCATATTTGTACAAAAAAAATTGTTTTTAATCGAAAGAATTACTTTAGCGTGAGAATATGATATCAAAGTGATTACATTATTTGAAACTACAGGCATATCTCAATATACTGGTAGCAATGATTTGTATAGATGAATGTCCGATAAAGTTGCTTTACATCGAGGTATTCCTGTAGTTCAGTAAATTTGCTCGCACCTCGGGATTAGCAATCAAAATGACATTTATGTTCAATACAATGTGCTTTTAATATGTTATCCAACAATATTTTCTTATTTTTGCTTTTTCCTTGATTATTTTTGCTGTTTATTCAGCCCCAATGATAAAATATTCAGTGTTCCTTATAAGATATCATTACCGATGTTATTTTGGTAATGTTGACGAACGGGAGTCACCGTTCAGCAAAAAAATATGAACATTGCATATGATTAAAATGCTTGAATATCAAATAATAAATCAATCACCAATAAACATTTAAAAATAAGTGCATATTCGTTGAAACATGTACTCGTTGTAAAAATAATAAATCACAGTGCATTCGTTTCCAAATGCATGATCAAACGAAATAACATGATCGTGTAAATATAAATATCCTTTCATTCAAGTTTAAGGCTACCCAGATTGAAATTAAAATACGTGAAAATACAAATGCCATTTGCAATTTGATCACGGTGGCCATGTTTGTTTATTTCTCGCTCCTTACTGCCGCAAGCACGACCAACGCTCCTATTTGAGTTAGGCTGACTGAACATTGTATAAAAAGTGTTCCTTATTGTTTTAGTAAGCAACAAATCCCTTTCCGGAGAAAACTAGCGAGCTACCGTGACCGTTGATCTTGCTATATTCTAGATAGAAACATTCTTCTTACAAAAAAGTAAATTTTGGTCTAACAGTACTCGAACATGAGGAATATTCGTTGAGCACGATAAAGCCGGCACTCTTTAGCCTGTCAAGGGGGTCTCCTTCTCTCTTGCCTACCACACATTGTGGTAGCTACACAGATAAAAAGAAACATTGAATTTTCTGCGTTATCTAATGCACATAAAGGGTTTTGGCAGAAAATAATGGGATGTTTCATGTCAATTTAAGTCAGATAACGCCTGAATCTAGCCTGTTAAATGGTAGATCGTATACATTGTTGTATACGAATGAATGATTGCAAACAATTTCAATGTGTACGCCTCCTTTGACTTGGAAAGGAGACCGCCTTTCAAACTTTCCCTAGGCTCAATTTCAACTACTTCAATTCAATTTCTCAACCTGCCATGCTCTTCCGGTCCTATTAATACTGTCTCTTCACATCTTTGGTTCTAGCAGAAATTGCTGTCCACTCCTAGAATTACATGTTGATAAGAAGGATATTTCCTATTTTAACGTAGGACGACGTTTCTCTTTTCCATAGCGGGTGTCATTTCAAAACTTTGAAAAATGAAAGCGTTACGCAAAAGTGAAAGGTTTTGAACGCCAATAACTCTCCTTTTTTTCAACAGAACGACTTCATTTATGCACCATTTGATCAGAAAAACAAAAATTATGTATTAACATTTCGATTGAGTGCAATTAGTAAAAGTAGTTCAATTGTTTACTTTAAAATGACTTACTTTTGCTCCCATACAAATTATAGAAACTCAAGTAATAGACCGGACAACGTAAGTCTGGCACAGTTGATGTATCCAAAACAACTGTCAAATCGTATGGGAAATGCGAGGAAATGTTCGTTTTGGATACAACATGGCGGCACGTTGTCCGGTCTATTACTTGAGTGTCTATAATACAAATCTCCGTATGAACAGGTTGAATATATGTTTTTCCGTATCCGGGGGTCAAAAACGGATAACAAATGGTTCAAATTTTCTTCTTCTTTTCATTTCATTTAGTTTCATTCCATGATGAATAAAGAAATAGCCACTCCCCTCCGCTGCAAAATTATTTTGCTTTGTGTTTGACTTCATAACTGAGGTCCGTCCTCTCTTTAAAATTTTGATTCGTACCTACTGTATTCTCGTGCATCTCTACATTCAAAGCTATGCTATCAACGCTATTATATAGCACGTATGGCCTAGAAAGATGTGGATCACGTAAGTGCAGTATCGAGCCAATGACGTCTATATAAGGTCTGGCGCAGTAGCCACAACAATATTAGTGAAATGAGCCAAACTCGCTCATGACATTAATACCACTGCACTCCTTGCGTACGCTACACATGAGCTCACAAAGTGGTACATCATACTATTTATTTTGATTCGTTTGCTCCGTGATTGTTTATTGAATGCGCTATAAAACTTAATTTTCCAATCGATTCCAGTCTACCGATGATGGAAAATTGGCTCTATATCGCTACTCGTTTGAAAGTTTGTGTAGCAAAAATTCAATTACCTCAGTTAAATTCACTATAAATGATCCATGTTATCGGGAGAAAATGCTTCTTCTCAATAATTGGCATTTGTATCATGATTATTTCCACAATTCAGCATTCATAATAAACGTTTGAATCGATTTTTTTTTATCTGAACCTATGCCCGTCAATAGAAAGTTCAATAGTGTTACGTCATCACTCATCGGCTCAGCAATGTTTACATTATTTTTGCTTCCAATACCAGCAAGCAGTGCGTTGCCCCAGACCTTATATAGACGTCATTGGTATCGAGCAAGGGACGGGTCCACAGCAAAATTATAGAAATATTTTAACCAACCATATATGTAATAATACGTAAAAATTAGATGATACACAGATAAAAAGAAACATTTAATTTTCTGCGATATCTTATGCACATAAAGGGAATGCTAGATTTGACCGAACATTATGGAATATTTCATGTAAATTTAAGCCAGATAACGTCTGAATCTAGCCTGTTGTATGAAAGATTGCAAACAATTTCGTTGTTTACGCTTGCTTTGGTTTGAAATTAAACGAGAAGAAATTTTCCGTGCCTGTTCAAATTCATTATTTTTTTCTGTGTACTATTATTACTATAAACCAACGCGTTCCTACGTGAACTTTGCGGTTATATCCCTGATATAACCCATCACTAATTTTTCAAACATTGTAATTGATAACGTGCTTCATGCAACAGCAAAAAAACACGATTAGTTAAAAATGGACAAGAGTTTTGCTAATTATTATTGAGAACTGAAATAGAAAGGAACATTTAATTTTCAGCGTTATCTAATGTACATAAAGGGAATGCTAGATTTGGCAGAAATTAATGGGATATTTCATGTAAATTTATGCTATATAACGCCTGAATCTAGTCTGTTGTATGAAAGATTGCAAATATTGTTGTATGGCGCATGAAAGATTGCAAACAATTTTGTCGTTTACGCCCCCTTTGGCTTTGATTGAAAATTAAAATTCATAATTTTTTCTTGTAAACGTCATATTGACTTTTGTCAAGACGTTAATCCAATTGAAAGAACCTTATTGTCGTTATATCAACAGACATTAAATCACAATTTGAAATCAAGACAGTACAAGCGAGAGGGACACAAATTAGTGGGAAAGTTAAGAAATAGTTCACCCTTGGGTGATAGGCAGAAGAAAATAGACTAAACTTCGAAAAGGTCTACATGCTTATTATAAAATTTGATAGTTACGGCTGCTGCTACTGTCACTCTCGACAAACAATGTCTTCTTTTATACTGTTCCACACTCTCTCCTCCTGATGCTCCCTAAACTATAATTAAATAAGCAAACACACAGAGCTCAAAACATAAAGCTAATAAATTAAGAAAATTCAATAAATAATTCAATAATTTAGATACTCCACATAGGCGTAAAAAGTACGACGACGAGGTACAGCACGGCAGACGTCAACACCACAAAAATAAACACTCACAGAAAAAGAAAAACGAAGTGGTTCAGTCGAAAAGAAGGTGAAGATATATGAATGCGTTTTATGATACTCATTTTCATAAACAAAAAAACAACCGTAGCTCACCTAACCCCTCCCATCTGAAACGTTTTCAGCCATCGAAAAAAAAAAGTTCATATTTTATTTTAATACGTGAGATTTCTCGTTGTCAACACGATGTGATACTAACCCGAAACATCAGCTCCAATTAAGTTTGGTGCGACCGACCCGAGAAACATGCCGCGTCTCGTCTCGTTGACTGCTCCTACGGAACATGGGCAGCTGGAAGAGATTAGCCATTTTTGTGTCAGCGAAGAAAGTTGCCCATGATCCTCGGAGCTAGCGAGCGAGTGCGGGTGTCATCAATTCGGTGACGGCGCCAAATGACAAATCGAGCGAAGAATCGCTAACATATTTCTTTTTCCACACCCCGCGCCACCACCAGACATCGACGAATGCACTCAGCAAGGTGGTTCTGATGGTAATCACTGCCATCTGAACACGCGCTGCGTCAACACGTTCGGTTCGTACGTGTGCGAGTGTCTGCCCGGCTACCGGCAGCTGGACAAGTTCAACTGCGTCGAGGTGGACGAGTGCAAATCGCCGGACATGCACAGTTGCAACCAGCATGCGGACTGCATCAACACGGCCGGCTCGTATCACTGCCGTTGCAAGGCGGGCTACGAGGGCGACGGGTATGACTGTAAACGTGAGTATATCGGCATTCCCGTTAGAAATGGTAACTCAAAGAACTATCCTTTCTCCCGATCATCCATCCATCGATCCATCTAGCGGTGTGCAATCAAACTTGTCTGAATGGGGGCGAATGCCGGACGCCCGGAGTGTGTACGTGCCGTGCCGGCTACATGGGCGAATCTTGCGAGAAGGATCTGGATGAATGTGCGACCGGTGTGCACCGGTGTAAGGAGACAACGAACTGTGTTAATATGCCAGGATGGTAAGATCGGTTCTAAATTAAGGGTAAGAACACTCGACTAATCGCCCCGTTTCAGGTACTTTTGCAAATGCAAGCCTGGATTTGAAACCAAAGGAAAAGATTGTGTAGATATAGATGAGTGCTATCTGAACACGCACAGCTGTCATCCGACGGCCCGGTGCGTGAATACGCAGGGACATTTCGAGTGTGTGTGCCCGTCGGCCGAGGAACGTGCCAGCGGGACGGCGCTATCCAGTGCCAGCGAGTGTAGGTTAAGTTGTATGTTCGAGGACAGCGAAATTCCGAACGGTGGCCAAATTTCACCCCGGAATCAACCGTGCAAGGTTTGCACCTGCTCCAAGGGGGTAATCAGCTGTGTGGAACCACCGTGCAACTGCTCGTCCTGGCGGAGAGGTAGCGGGCGAGACCTATGCTGTCCGCAGTGTGATCCCAAAGAGTCCTGTCAGCATCAGGAGTTAAAGCATGTGACATTCCGCAGTGGAGAGCAGTGGATTTACCAGTGTCAGACGTGCGAGTGTCTGGTAAGTGTGCGCTAATTTACAAATTCTGAACAGCTGGGTCTAACTGTAATGGTTTATTTTCTTGCAGTACGGTGAATTCGACTGCTGGAAGCTCGAGTGTCCACCACTGACTTGTGATAATCCACTCCCAATGGGACCGGGCGATTGCTGCCCGCGGTGTCCGGACGACATGTGCGGTTTTGACAACGCCACGGCCAACGGGATCACCGGTGGCTCCGGGAGCACCTGCCTGTACGGGCAGCACATCTACGCCTCTGGACAGTCGTTCTCGTCCAGAGAGTGTGCCACCTGTTCCTGTAAGGTGAGTTAATTGTTTGTTGTTTACACGAACAAACGCCCATATTCTTTAGCGATAAGAAATATCTCTACTCGGGAAAGTCAACATTCAGTAATCAAATTTCCTAGAACAGAAAAGCGTTTTAAGTTCTTTCGTTACTTTTTTACGTTCCTTCCCGTAAACTGAAGTCAATGTTGTTGATTAGGATTGATTTGCTCTATCGGTTTCCTGTTCATCGTAATCGCCATTGAACTCATCCAAATCTGATCAACTAATCGGCTAAAAATACAACAACTAATCAACCAATAATGGCATGTTTCTACGCTGTGCTTTTAATTTTGAGCTTCCAATTAATTTACATCCCCAGCAGTATCAATTATTGCCATTGAATCGAACCCAACCGAACGAACGACTATCAATCGGATGTGTATCGCTAACTCCTTTCGCTAACAATTTCATGTTGCTGATGTTTAGCCATGTTTTCTGTCTCTACGATTATTTTTTGCTAAGTCCATGCAGCCATACAAATTTTCGTTTCTATTTTTGACGCTAGCATTTATTGTTTTTCCGTATTCTATCGAGCTTAGCGTTTTAAGTATAGGAGATTTCTACAAATACCTACACATCTACTACATCAACACAAACAACAGCAACAGTATCGACCAAACAACAACTCACACGCCTCGTATTATAAAATTGATCAACTGACAGAACTACGAAAACATTCAGAATATCTAAGATTCGATAATCTTTTAATGTCCAAATTGATAGCTTTAATTTTGTTACACCACCAGATCACGAAAGGACGCAAGCACGTTGAAAGTTAGCATGCGATTTGAAACGCCTTTCACAGGCTCAGGCAGCCATTGCTATTTTCATTCCAACTGAAAAACACTTGGGCAAATAACTGGCAATCTAATAAATCCAAAAAAATGATATTTGCTGGACGATGTTTGTTATAGAAGAGCAAACAAGGGGGTGAATTTTCTTACTAGCACGCCTTCTGATTGATACGATTTATGCCTTGCCCACCAGTCCATCTCGTGTCAAACATTTGCTTGTTTATGGATTAGGATGGAATTTTGTATTTCTAAATAGGCAAACATCTAGTAAAGCATGATGCCAATTTTGCCGATGGAGCAACATGGTTGCTCATTTTGATAAAGTAGTTCTTCGATGCGTTAATATTACATTTCTCGAGTACTTTTTCAAAAGGACGTAAGTCACAAAATGTAAACAAACGTGTTTTTCATGGCATGTTATTTAAAAATCATGTATATATGCCCACATTTGATGAACCTTCTGATGGATTATTCCTGAAAGTTTTTACTAACTTTTTACAAAACGGTGTAAAATCACTTTTGCACTTTTTGGAAATAATGTACATACGCCGCTTGTGTTGAAAAGTAACTTGCGAATCATTGTTATATCATCTTAACGACGCGTAAGGAAAAGGCTTTATACCACATTGTTAAAAAGTTAGATTTTGTTCAGTAAAAAATGATATAGTTAGCAAAGATATTTTTACACCGTTTTGTTGCAGAAAAAACTAATACGTCATTTTGATAATTTTGATGTATCTTTGTGAAATATGACAATTTGACTTAACATTTTGACGTATCAACATTGATGTAGAAGGAGATGTTCGCTCATCACCATGAGGCACCAAGAGTGAACAACAATGTTTTGGCTAGAATGAAAGATGTGAAGAAAGTGTTGAAAGGTCCGTCAGGTACGGCAGGTAGGAAAATTAACAGATGCTTTTGAAAATTGAGCGACAGGGCATGTATCCAATGGTACTCGAACCATGGACGTCAATCTTTGCCTAACATCCGGACACTTGTTCCGTCGCTACAACCTACCCCGCAGTGGGATGTTAGGCAAAGATTGACGTCCATGGTCGAGTACCATTGGATACATGCCCTTTCGCTCAATTTTCAAAAACATCTGTTGATTTTCCCACCTGCCGTACTCTGACGGACCTTTCAACACTTTCTCTGCATCATCTTTCATTCTAGCCAAAAACAGTTGTTCACTCTTGGTGCCTCATGGTGATGAGCAGTCTCCTTCTACATCATAATCGTACTCCTCGCACGGAGAATACATAACATAACAATTAATGTATGTAAACCCATAAATGGTGGTAACCATTAAATATACTGGTGGGGACCAGTATCGCATCGCTTCACGATGTTTCTCTCTGAGGTCTCTACGTTGGAGACGACGAGAAAAACTTTAGTGATCGTCAGTCAGTGCGAATCAAAACAAACCCAAAAAAGGAGAGAGTTCCTCTCCCATGTGCGCATCAGTAAACAGAGTGCACACAATAGATCGCTAAGAATAAACTATACAAGCCACAGTGGTACATGAGCGTCTTTCCATGCGTCAATTTTTGCCTGTTGAAGTGGCGGACTTGTTCCGTCGCTACAACCTACCCCGCAGTGGGATGTTAGGCAAAGATTGACGTCCGTGGTTCGAGTACCATTGGATACATGCCCTTTCGCTCAATTTTCAAAAACATCTGTTAATTTTCCTACCTGCCGTACTCTGACGGACCTTTCAACACTTTCTCTTCACATCTTTCATTCTAGCCAAAAACATTGTTGTTCACTCTTGGTGCCTCATGGTGATGAGCGAACATCTCCTTCTACATCATAATCGTTACTCCTCGCACGGAGAATACATAACATAACAATTAATGTATGTATCAACATTGTCAATCGCAGAATAACGTATCATTTTGACGCAAGTAACATACCATCTATCATACTGACTTATCAAAATGACGTACTTTCTTTTTCTATTGCAGACCGTTGTAAGAAACATTTTTCTAAATGAAACTTGAATTTTCACTCTAGTGTAATTTTTAAGCACAGTGATGTAATATCTTTTACCAATGTGTCATTCAGTGAAATTTAATTGGCATAAACATGTCTGGTTTCAAATAGGAATAAAAATAAATTCAAAAAATTGCAATGCTGATTTTCTCATTTTCGTCCAAATGTTACTTACGTCCATTTGAAAAAAAAAGTACTCGAGATTTCTCGAGTACTTTTTCAAACAGACGTATCTGATTTTGTAAACAAAGAGGGGAAGTAAAATGCAAACGTAAAATTAATGAAACCCTTAGCACTTTTACGCAAACTATGGCCACCAACACAAGGAATAACATTTCCTTCACATGATGGTGATGCTACTTTCCGTGAGGGTACTGAGAGTTTAGAGAAATTTACGTTTGAATCTTACTTCCCCTCTTTGTTTACAAAATCAGATACGTCTGTTTGAAAAAGTACTCGAGATTTCATGATGAAACTCAGGTTACCATGACGAAGTTAGTTGAAAGGCAACGCAGAAAATCTGTCAAAGGCATTTCAAGCAAAACAATGCATTAGGTCCTAAGTAACATTGAGAGACTCTCTTTGTCGACTTTCTCTTTGCGTTCCTACGGCTATGTAAAGGCATATTCAAGTATTTTCAACATACAGTACGGTAGTATAAAGTGTGATTAAGAATCCAATACGTCGAAAACATCAGCAAATCGTTTTATAGACAAGCTATTAACCAAAGAGAAAGTCGACGAAGAGAATCTCTCAATGTTACTTAGGACCTAATGCATTGTTCAGCTTGATTTTACGAAGCATCTTTGTTCAGCAAATTTTCAATTCATGAAAAATGACCCAAAATACTTACTAGACAACAAAAGAAAAACAAAAAAATGCAAAAGTGGCGATTCATTTCTCAACATAGTCCATTGCATTTTATTCAGTGTAGTAACTCGATACACTTGACTCAGCGATGCTCAATCTTCTTTGACCCGTCTGGAAAATACGTTTTCTCAATGTCTGCTTCTGTGGAGGCGATGACCTCCTCATTCGACTCATGTTTCCACCCACCGAGTGACGTTTACAAGTTTGGAACCAAAAAGAAGTCGCCTGGGGTCAAATCTGGAGAATACGGAGGAAAGCAGTTCGTAGCGCAATTCGACCAACTTTGCATTGGCTATCGTGGAAGTGTGAGCCGGTGCCTTGTTGTGGTGGAAGTGCACTTTTTTCTTTGCCAAATTGGGCCGTTTTTCAGCAATTCGGTGTCGAATCGGTCCAATAATTCGGCCTAGTAGAGCCCTGTGTCCGTTTTGCCCTTCTCCGGGTAGTCGATGTAGATCGGTGGCCATTGCTTTTCCGGCTGAAAGGACAGTTTTCTCCCCCTTCCCACCCCAGTCTGTATGGAATCAATTACAGTTAGCGTCGTTGGGATTTTTTGAGACGAAACATCTCTGATCACGTTTTGCTTCGGGAGAAGTAAAGCCATTGGTCCCAATCCTGATGTGCTGATGGGTTCGAAAACCCTGGTGTGCTGATGGGTTCAGATCATCTTCCTCGCATGACGAATCAGCCTCAGGCTTCACGAAAAAAAATCCGTATCCATGAGCTGCAGTTATGAATTCGAGAGCAAGCAAAAGTACACCGTGAACTGAATCCCGGAATCGAGAACTAGTTCACGTTTTTGGGTAAAAATCATGAATACCTGAACTAGTTCACGGTCCGTTTTCATTTTAGTGAACGCTTTAGTTTCTGTGTGAAAGTCACGTAAATACAAAACAACAAAATCTTCGCCTTCTTTGGAGCATGTTCGCCGAGTGAAGTCTTCTATTTTGACTGTAATCGGTCTTTGGTGTGTTCCGGTAGATCCATGTTTTGTCGACGATTGCGGAACGACGCAGAAATTCATTCGGATTGCGCTTAAATAGCGTCAAACACTGTTCTCACGGTTGCGCTTGTGGTCTGGAGTGAGCAAGAGCAGCATCCAACAACTTCATGCCGAATATGACCCAAGCGATCTTTCAAGATGCCTATGGTTTCAGCTACCTCCTGCACCGTAAATCGGCGGTCTGCTAATACGAGATTGTAATTTTTTCTCACGTTATCCTCCGTAGTAGCCCTTTTCGGGGCACCTAGGCGTAACTCATCCAAAACCGACGAGCGACCAACGTTAGTGACGGCTGCAAAAATTGGGGGAAATGATTCCTGTCACATGCATCCAATAAATCATGACAATTTTTTTCACGACTATTCACACAATGTGTTATGCACACTTTATGAATTTTATATCAAATACTATGCGAGAAATCGTTATCACGATTTCATTTGAACAGGGTTGAATATGATAGGGTTGAAAAAGTATTCGCTTGTTTACAACTAAGTAACCTGTGCAATCATCAGTATCTACCAAAAACGGAACATACTGGCCCAATGGAACACATGTCACTTTATATGGCCATTTAGCGTTTAGTTGCCGCATGTTTTCTGTTTTCCCGCTGTATTACTGGCTACACTGTGCTTTTCTGCTTCCGATTCGTTTTTGTTTTGGACGTGGCACCACCAATCGCCAAGTGATCCGATCGGAAGTTTCGAGCACTAGCACTCAATTGAATTATTAAACGAAAATTAATCATCAACAGAAGCCAACCAACGAACCAAAAAATTGTACAAGCAGTGATGAACACGCACAGAATTCACAGACAATGAAGTTCATTCAATGTTTACTTTGTCCCATCAGTTTTCTGTTGAAGAGGTGAAGCAGAACTACTCATTTTGTGTTTGTTATTAACTAAAAAAAGAACGTGCAACGAGTTATTTTTGATACAATTCGAACCACTTTTGCGTGTGACCACGTTAAAACTATTCAACCCAATTAGCTACGGACGCCATTAAAGAAGAGCTGCCATACACAGCATCTAAGCGCATTTTGTATTTGCTGCGCGATTTCTTTTCCAAAAACAAGAATCCAATCACCGATCAATATTGATCTTTTTCCATTTTTCCTAAAATCCGAGGACAAGGCCGCTTCCACACATAGTCAAAACTAAACTGTGAGCAGGGGTGCCACATTATTTTTCATTCCCATCTTTAAATTTTGCTAAAAAAAATCTTGTTTATCTGTGTTCACTCTTGTTCACTTCACTTTTTGTTCACTCATGATAATGAATCATGAAGTATTGGTTTTGATTACGAAAAGTTTCAGTATAGACAAACAAAATCGGAACGGAAACAACAATCTATGATTGTTATGATGCGTGTTCATTAATTTCTGAATTTAGAATTTAGTTGTGATGTTAATATTAGATCACCAACTCTGCCTTCCTTCTTTGGCATCCATGATGTGCGTACTCAGGCGGTTCCGGATTTTAGATTTATTTAGATTGTAGTGCGAGAAAACTCGCGCCACTTCTGCAAAACAATGCGGAACTAGTAAAAAGTTTCCAATGGACTTTCTTAGCAAGCGAAAAGCCAGCGTCCCATCTGCTCGTTTGAAATACAGACGTTTTCTTCAACATGTTTTGAAGTTTTCCGATTCTTCCACTTCGTTGTCCTTACAAAAGGCTACTGTCCTCATTTGCAGTGGCCTGCTCCTCACCGCTTCAAAGAAACTTGGATATTTTTCAATATTCGATTTTCTTTCAAACGGCGCAGCTTCTTGATGTCAACGCTCGATTCAGTAGTCACAACTGGATCGTTCAGATAAAAGTGTTTAAAGATCTGTTTAATCAATAGAAAGCACAGCGGATCGAGTAGAAATCCTCCTTCCTGGTATCATCGAGAGTTTCGGATCCAAGCATTTCACTTGCAGCGGAGTAGCGATATATATTTCGGACTTCTTACAAAGATGTTTCTCGAAATATGAAACTCCGAATTCCGTTGCCTTTGACTAGAAGATACGATACGCTTTATGAACAAGAGGTCATACGTAGCTTAAGAAGTGGAGAATCAGCTATCGGGTCATTAAGATGACAACAATCAAACCGTTCCATATTCCATTTGACAACTGATAATAACGATAGCCATCTGTTGGCAGACGGATGCAGAACTGTGTCATCTAGAATTGCTCGGATCGTTTGAGGCTGCAGGACAAGTGACTGCAGATATATCGCATCATTTGTCCCAGGTACAATGGAAGTTTTTTGTATGCGTAACTTGCACAAAGAACCAAAAACTGACAAGTATATTTGATAATTATCGCATGAGGACAGTCACGTTCCAACAGCTTCTTGACGGATCGGTAAAAACCCATCATTACCGGTGCTCCTTCAGATTCAAAGCTCACAAATTTTTTTTATTTTGTGATCGGTGCCATCGATCTGGAACAGTTTATCGATTGCGCTAAATATGTATAGGTTTTCGCACTGCAAGATTATATTAATGATAACAAAAAATCACGTTCAAAATAACTGTGCTTCAAATAGAACAAATAACTATCGAAGTCCGTGTTCTAACTTCCCAAAGTTCCTTTACATAAATGCATAAAAATACTTCTAAATTAGAAGAACAATATTTTTGTAGAAATCACTGAAAGAAATTCTGCCAAAATTTGTGGAGCGATCCTGCGATACCCTGAAAAAAAAAATTAAAGTTAAAAATTAAATATATGAAATTATGATATTCCTGCAAAAAAATCTTTAAAGATTTCTCCAACAAGCCAGGACTTTCTCCAAGAACTAATTCAGTAATAACCGTATAGTTTTTGTGTAGTTCTTTTTGGTTTCCTCTAGGGATTCCTTTAAAATCACTAAACTTCACAAGATCAGGGATTCCTCAAAACATTTCATGACAAGAAAGTTTTGTAAAACTGTCGCTGCAAGAAACTCCTGAAAGAATCCCTGGAGGAATGCCCACCAACATCTGAAGAATACTTATACAAACGAGCGAGGAGTATCTAAAGGAATGTCTGCGTAATTCCATAAAATTCACTTTAAAAATTATCTCAAAATATTTATGGAGAAATCATTTGGGGGCACACACACAAACTGACTTTCAAACTGTCATCTGTAACTGTAGTGTCAGTGTCAATTGTTTTAGTTCGTTTCATGGGCCACACTGCAAGTATTAATAAACAGTTGGATCCTAAACTGTACTCATATTTCGAATTTGAGGTTTTTTGAGTGGACAAGCAACTTCGATAAAAAAAATGAAAAAATCTGTTTCAATAAAGATAAATCTATATGTGTGGCAACCCTGACTGTGCTTCCAATTCGGCAGTAATTTTAAGAGTAGCCGTCTACAAGAATGTACTACACGATAGTTCTCTTTCGATAGATGGCGCCATCGGGTGGTGAGGCTACGAAGGTTATCGGACCGCCCTCGTACAGTGTAGAAATGATTCGTAATAGCTGGTTGATTTACTTCAGAATCAGCTCAAATTTAATCATCTACTCCTGTATTTGTTCATGAAACAAAGTCTCAGGTTTATTTTTAAAAAGTTAACCATAAACCTATTTGTTTATTTATTAATTTATTTCGTCAACCGAACATAGACTAGCGATGAGAGAGAGATGAGCAATCATACCAAGGGAGGGGTGGCCTCTGAACTATTTTTTGTGCCCGTCGGTTCGTTTTAGAGAATCATCTAACGATTGACACAGCTCATCGTAGTCGAGCTTTTTTGCGGTATGTGCGATGGGAAGTTCACCCAACAACTGATGTAATTCATGATTCATTTGCCTTCTCCACGTTCAGTCTTCCATCTGTACTTCACCGCAGATCGTCGCCAACACCTCCCGTTCAAAGACACCAAGGGCGCATTCCACGGGCAATGTCCATGTTTCGTGACCGTAGCACCACGATATGAGCGTCCTGCGGAGTCCAAAATAAGCACGATTGCCAGCTATAACACGCCTTTGTATTTCTCTGCTGGTGTCGTTATCGGCGGTCACCAATGAACCCAGATACACGAGTTCGTCTACCGTTTCCCTAGGTTTGAAGAAATTATCCATTCTAAATTTACAGGCATGCCATAAAAACTTATGTATGCCCAATAAATCTTTGATGTAAATCCATTACAAAATAAAAGTTATCCATAAAATACATCAATGTGATCCATACTTTATATAAAATTCAGCAATAACATGTAAAAAGTGTACCGTTAGATATCTGGAGAAGGATCGATAGAATTGTACGAATTACCAAAAAATATATAATAAATGGTCCAAGAATGGTTCAATAACATTCCTTATACTTATTAAACTGATCCACAGAATGCAGCCTTTGCGAACTAAAATATATGCATATGATTCATAAAATATTGAAATTCTTCCATAAAAAAAATGCCAAAGATCCACGAAGGATTGCATCGGACTAAGTAGATTTAGCCCTTTTACACAAAGCTTATTTACTTTTGTGAGCTCACGTTCCTTGAGGACCACTAAAAATCGTGGCAAACGCAATCTTTATGGGCCAAAAATTAAAAAATACTGCCCAAAACTCAAAAATGCAGGCATAATTTATGGATCATTCCTATATGTTTCAGTGCCCAAAGATAAAATACAATGGATCATATTTATGAGTTTATAGTTCCATATCTATCGTTTCATGGATCATTGTCAATTTATGTATGGAACATTTTTAATAATTTATGGATCATAGCATAGCTTCAAGGCCAAGAATGTGGTGCATTTTCTTGCGTTTGAGCCTATCTGTCGGTTGGAATATGAGCACTAACTCTTGTCCTAGCTTTTTATGGCTTATGGTCATGATGATGATGATATGAACTACCATCTAGTGTAGGAAGATAACTGCCTATAGGACTGGACTGTTTTAATTAAACGATTTGATCAAGGTTGTACTATGGTAAATGTTTCATCATGTTCCTGTATGAAAGGGAAAACATATTGTGGGTCCGTAAGCAGATATACTAATACGCAACCCAAAACTAAAGGGGTCTATAGAAAATCTTATTCCAGAAACAAGTTCGCAGATACCAAACTAAAACCGAGTCCTCGCCTAGTAAAGAGT
Source organism: Aedes japonicus (assembly GCA_034211315.2). Classification (NCBI taxonomy): domain Eukaryota; kingdom Metazoa; phylum Arthropoda; class Insecta; order Diptera; family Culicidae; genus Aedes; species Aedes japonicus. Next base: position 138,005 of record JASCZW010005200.1, read on the forward strand.
CCCATTAGATGGGGAGAAGAGCTCGCGATGTCAGTCCCACTCTTCCTATCAAATCGTTTCAATCGGGTGCCCTGATGGTCTCCTTCATCACAACATATGGTGTTATATAAATACATGAAAAATTCAGAGAAGTAAAATCCTTTTTTTGCTTTTTTGTTCGCTCTTGGTCATTCGACGTCCAGATGAAGTAAAATGATTTGCTTACCATGATTTTGAAATCATCCTACTGAAAGTTAAATTGGTTAGGGTTACAAACCGTTTCCCACTTACTGATTCAACCTCCCTTTGATGTAGGGTTCAGATTGTTGTCTTGATGTTTCTGCTTTTGAAGAGCTGACTTTAGTAACGCATATCAAGACTCACAATGTGTTATATTGCACCGCTCGCGGCCATAGGATAGGGAAGAGAACAGGAAAAAGTAGTGAATCTTTAGTAATTGTAAACATGCTATGCGCGCGCATGTGAGATTCTCATGATGATATTCTCACAACGATCGTTCAAAATGGTTCGACAGTTGCATATGAGAGATCACTCACAAAAGCCGATATTACACGAACAAATAAAATACTTAAATTCTCGGAACATGTGACTTAGAAAACCACAAGAAACACGTCCAACCCCACACTGGGCAGAAGGTCTAGTATTTATACTAGATGCGTTTGTGTATGTATATGTGTTCTTGAATATGTTTTTTTACCTGCCAGATGAAAATACGGTCGTAAAAGTATTTGTTTTTATTTTAAAATAAAGAAAAATGGATTCTCTTAATTGCTGGAATCCATGAGTTTTTGAAAAGTTTAATATCTTTTCATATGATAAACGCAAAATTATGGTCGCAAGGTAGGTTGCTACCACTCACCTGGACTCGTTTAGACTTTTCGGTAATAGTTTATTTCAGAAGCTGAACATCAAAACTTGAGTATGGCTACCATACACACTTAGAAATTATGAATTTTACACGAGACAAGGGGTAAGGCCACTGTAACGGCCCAAAAAAAAAGGTTTTTTCACCAATTTTTTGCTCCCGAAATTGAAGGTATTTGAAAAAACTTTTAATGGTGTTATCGGGCGTACATTAACCTTTATTATCAAATTTTTTAACAGTAAAAAACAAAATGGCGGTTCCACAGCTATCTTCCTGGGACATGTTTTGCTTCCAGGGCTCCGCGGCACGCAGCACCACTGGTGCACTTTTGATCTAGAACAAAAAAACCATTAATCTAGAGGGCTGTAGCTAGAGAATGTCGATCGGATTTTAAAAAATATCAATTTTTGTGGATTTGGCGTGCGTTTGAAAAAAAATTGATTTTTGACGAAAAAAACGGCAAGTTTTTTGTTAATAAAAAATCAATAAATAAAGTTCTTGAAAATTCCGATCGACATTCTCAAGATAATGTAACTGTTCACATCTGGTTAAAATTTCAAGTAAAAAAAATGAAAATTGTTCGAGTTATGCTGCGTGCCATTTTGAAAAACGATGTTTCGAGAAAAACGCGTTTAAAGTTTTTTTTTTTTTATTTATGGCGGCGACCTTCATTTCCTAAGGACAACGAATTTTTTTTCGCACAGGACCTTTTTTTTCTTATTCTAGAGGGTTTAAACTATTTTTTAAGCCAATAAAAAAAAAACGATTTTTCAAAAAATTTACAGTGGCCTTACCCCTTAATTCATGTTTGTAAAAAGTCGGGAAACGTAAAGAAAGATTTCGTGTAAAGCTGTGCCTCCTAAAACTGACACATACGCAATTCAACAAAAGATGTGTTTGATTGAATTCATTTTCGCATCTCTTTCAACTCATTCTTATGTGCTAAAGGACGCTTGCATGTGTCGGTCTCAGGAGACAGAAATTTACATGTCATTTTGGTACATGCATACCTCGATAGTACGTACATCACCTTTCTCACTTCAAATCGAAATTCCACCAAAACTACTAATTGTATCTGAAATCTAAAATAACCAAAATATAGAACAGAAGTTTGCTCTTTTGTTTATTATAGATTCCAGATACAACCACTAGTTTTTACGCAATTGTGATTTGAAGTGAGTAAGGTATACCTGTAGTATGTACGCATGTCACTTGGTTCCACCAACAACTTTGACAAATAGCGCATTGCTCTAACTTTCATATCAACACACTTAGATTTTATTACAGAAATCTGTAAAATTCTACCGAATTCTCAACAGCTGATCATTCGGTAATCCGATTTAACGGATTTCGATAAAATTTTACAAATTCCGGTATATTTTTTACAGATAACTGTAAAATTATACCGAAATCTTTTAAAACGGATAACCAAACGTTCAGCTGTTGAGAATTCGGTAAAATTTTACAAATTTCTAAAAAAAAATTAGTTGTGTAAGCGGGAGAGAAAGAGAGTTCCATTCGTCTACCAATTGACCATTGCACTATGGCGTCATCAACGCCTTTCGGACAGCCCAGGGAACTTCTCGTAAACTTTAACAATTTCGTTAAGATCGGTTTGAGTTGTTGTACTCTAGGGCAAATTTTTACACCATGTTCTGAATCGAATCTCATACAAACCGGAAAAAGACAATATAAATTCAGCTTTATCGGTTTAGATTATTACACCTTTTAAACAAGCTCACTGAACTGTCGAAGATTTGAAGTTAATACAATCCGTACAATGATCAATAGCCATAAAGACACATTATGAATTTGACGTGGAATGGAAGACAAATAAGATGCTCTACCGCCATTCCTATGAATGTTTGTTTATTTGTTTGACGAAGCTGTAGGTGGGATGAAGTACTCATCATACATCATACATCATTTTAAGCTTCTGAAATGGTCTATTGGAAAACTAGTCTAAGTTAGTGGCAGCAACTATCTCTCTGACAATGATTATTCCAAACAGTAGATTCCTCACACAAATTTCCATTCACATAACAAATACAATGCGAAGAGCAAAACTACAATCATTTGTTGCCATAATTTGCCCATTATTGTTTGAACCAAAAATCATCGGTTTTCCATATAACGATGACCCACTCTTACTAGGAAAAAAATTCTCGACGATGACGAGTATAACGCCTGCCATCGCCAGCTTGGTAAAATCGCCCTTTCACCTACTAGTCTATTTGAAACATCATCAGTATAACTATATTTTTTCATCAACAAATAATCGTTTTCAAAACAAAAGCAAATATAATTGAAATTAAAATCTCAAATTATAGAAAATGAACTAAGTTACCAAGACACACAGAACATATCACATAACATTACAATCGAGGCTAAACATTCCCAAACACAAATGATTCTATCTAACAAATACTGACTATTAATAGATTACATCATTTAAAAAAAACAACCGAAAAATATTAACCTATAACACTGTAACCTGCGAAACAAATTACATTCCAGGTCCCCTACTGTGCCCAACTGGTGAGCAATTCCGCGTGTTGTGTGCATCGGTAAAAAATCACTCTTTAACTACACTAACATTCGTTTTTGATCTTATGGTTTGGTATATCTTCGGTTTTGTTTTATTATCATTTGAACGATATTTAAGTTCCCGCCAAATGTGTTATTGGTTCTCGAAATGCTTCTTCCGTTTCTTAAATTATGTACTTAACCTTCTGCTAGATGCATCCGATCCGGCGGTTGAAGTTGTCCACGCAAGTGTGCAACTTCACCTCGGATGTGCTATTTGGACGGAAGGTCCTTTTCGGTTGATTCATTTTCCATATTTCATTTCTCTTCTATCACAGAAACACACTTTTCTATTTCTACACCTCACGTTTTTATTGATAAATGAGCAATGTTTGTGTATTTTTAGCAATTCCACAATCACCTATTTCCACTACTAAAAAAATGTAAATACAATCGTTTTGTATTTATCTCAGAGCACGCTCTAGTTAACTTCATAACCTCTTTTTGGGGGGCGTGTGTAATTTTTCAACTTTAATCCGAAACAAAAATCAACAACTGATCACATCTAACCCCATTTGCATTCACTTTTCACCGACTCATAGCAGAAACCCCCTTCTCGCAGCAAGGAGTCAAAATTGCACCTTCATAGAATATCACCTGAATCTAGCGAATACCTTTCTTCCTCTATCCACACTGGTTATAAACTTTTAGTTTCATTAATTTTATAACTCAGTTCTGAACCAATATTCTGTTTCCTAAGTTCCATTACTTGTTTGGTTTACCCGTTACAATTATTTTACTTCAAACAAATACATCAGCCACCCCTTTCTCGCAAACTATCAATTTTCAAATCAGCAATCAATGTAGCAAAGTCGTTTTCTTGCAATAAAACAAATCACTCAGCACCAGCACCAAAATTTGCACCAGTTTCACTCACGGACTTCCGGAGCGAGACAACAGTTCCGTTTCTTTGAGCTTGCCTAGTTTCATTCTTTTTCACGTTTATTAGCATGTCCAACGAAATCTCTTGCTGAACTGTGTTCATCCCCTAATACGCACTTGCGCCCCCATTCAATTGTTCAATTTACGTTCCAATTCTTAGTTGAGTGTGGTCTTGCCCTACATCTTTCTAGTCCCCTATTTACAATCAGTGATCAGTTTCATCATTCAACAACAACCGCAACATTTACCCGATTGGTGGAATAATGCTTACTTCCTGTTTCCCCAACCACATCCATTTCCCTTCAATTGTAACACATTCATTTACACAACATTTCTCATCACAGTCAAAATCGAAGAAAAATCAATTCTCCTTCCAAAAATGAAGTTTGTTTTAAAAATCAATTTTCGGTTCTCTCTAGTACGTGTTAGTGTGTTTCTAACGAATTTGGTTACTACTTTGCGTTTGTATTTGTAGCGTATTACTCGAACTTCAGTTGAATTTAATCGCATGCTTGTAAATACATAGGATAGATAACTAGTTGCACCGATCATTAGTAACTTAACGAATAGCATAAAACTAATTTAAATTAACACCAATCGATCCCAATTCAACTTCAAGAGCAAAGATTTCGTTGTGCAAAAAATTGACTCACAATTCAAACCAAAAATTGTTTATCAACGTTCACCGTTCAAGTGCACAATATATGGTTACTCTCACACACACACACATTCTTCTCACATCACATCTACGTGAGTGATTGATGATTACTGTACACGATAAATGTAACGATTTCACAACGATATTAACAATTTAAATTTGTTTTATGTAGATAGGCAAGAGGTGAAGAAGATGGATCGTGAATGCTGTTGATGGGACGGAAGTTTTACCGATTCGTTGGTGAGTATGCGGCGTTTCCGGATCGGTTTGATGTTCTGGTCTGATGTTAAACTTACTTGAGACACAATACAAACAACAACACTTGATATGAAATAGTTGAAAATACTGTGCAATAACAAATGCAATTAATCACAAAAATGTTTAAATAACGTTATTTCACAATTTTATGCAACATAAAAAACTCAACTAATGGCGCCTTATAAAACATAAAATAGCGAGAAACCTCTCCTATCACAAGACAAACATGGGATTCGAACACTAGTCCTTGGTGTGAATGGTTTGTAGTTCCTTCATAGGTTAATAACTAAAATGAGAAATCACAATATTGTACAACAAACCCATCGTTATGTCAAAACTCATATTTTCTATGAAGTATTATCAAGTACCTGTAACACCTTCTTTTGTGCATGTTTTACAAATGCATGGAATAATCTTTAGAAGAAACAATGACTTATTTTCAAAAAAACAATAAAAGATGCAAATGCATCTATGAAATGAACGATCAAGGGATTCTTAAAAGGATATTATGTATGGTATGGTTTGGAAATTGTCAGGATTTAGTCATCTAACTTGAAAGGAATACGATAAATATGGTACAATTTTTCTACATGAATATTTTGCAAAAACATTGAAATATGTTCATGTTTATGTGGATCAAAGCGCCATGACCGAAAGACAGTAATGTAATGCGTTAGGCAAACCTGTGATAATAGTCATCAGACTTGAATACACAGCTCCTGGCACAGCAAGCCGTGCAACAATAAAGCTTCCAGATGAAAAACAACTCCAATCGGTTTCGATACTTCATGTACACCAAAAAAAATAATCACGTAATCAGTGAAAAATATCCACTAGAAATTCACTTATCTTTCATGTGATTCAGGAAGTGGAAAATGCTTTGCAAAATCAAGTGAATCATATGTGTCCAGTGCATTGTAAATGATTAGTAAAGTAAAATTTATTTTTCTAAGTGATATGTAAGTAAAAGTCACTTATTTTAATATTGGAAAATATTTACATGTGCTTCCAGCAGTAACTTAGTTGAAATATTGTTTTTAGTGTAGGCTCGGCTCTATACAAAAAAGAAACTCGACATCAAATTAGTCTGTCATTGATCCAAAACCTACTCAACATTGGGTTTAGGTATATTTTATAGCTATACCATGTCCCCTAATAAAATGAGATAATTATATGGAATCCAATATCTCGCTCCCTTATCTCTCGATAAATTTCGTGTCATGTCCCAAACAAAGGTTAATGAGCGGTTCCCCACCAAATCAGTAAATGACAAAACTTTAATATTTTAGGCTTGGCCTAACCTTTGCAAACATGTTCAGTATGACAGTCGAAGTGTTTTGTCATGAGTAACGCTGGTTTTGATTGGAGAGTAACTTTTGATATACCGAAAAAAAATGTTTGCATGAAAAAATCATAATTCAAACTTAAAATACAAACTCCAAAAATACTGATTTTTTTTTTCAATTTCAATGGTAAAATTTGGACGAAAACCCTGTAGGTAAGCGTAACATGGATAGAAAAATTGTTAAAAAAGTTTCCCTTTTAAGAAATTTTCATAAAATCAATTTATGTTGATCAAAAACAATTTTGAATGCGATATATGATTTTGCATCAAATTTCTAACCGAAATTCTCATGCAAAAGATCTCCCTAAAAGTAACAGTTTTCGAGATATTTTGAATTTAATTTTATGAGTGCCTAAAAAATTAAGAAATACGCATAAGTTATTCGAGGTGTCCCATCAACAGAACTATGATGATATTGTTTAATATGATGCCTGTCAAGATGACGGATTCGTTCCTGCCTTGACCTACCCCGCATTGGGGATGTACATAAGGCAAAGGAATGCGTGCTTGGTTCGAGTACTGCTATATCCAAGCCCTTCGGAACTATCAACACTTTCTCTTCATAGTCTGCGCATTTTAGACGAAATACGCGTATCTGTCAGGATAAGCAATTAAGGTAGTTGGTAATAAGTGGAAATTATTAATCTTTCTTCTCATTTTCAAGTTTAGTACACATTCCTTTGCCACACATCCTCAAAAGTGAACGAGTAATAAATCAAATATTAAAACATAAAAATTGTGAACAACAATACTATTAATATTAAAAATAACGAAAAATGCTATTGTCAAAGTTAGAAAAAAACCACAAGGGAGGTAAACATGTCATAAACTTTCTGAAAGTAGCAAAAAAGTCTTTGAACTTCGACCTTCTGTATTCCTCAGAAATACTAGATTCTGATCATTTATTTGTTTCGTATGGAAGTTCCTATTTCTCATTATTGCGTACATATAACTAAGAGTCACATCAAAACAACTATTTAGGTTAGGCACAAGCTGGGATCAGTTATCAAATTGAAAAAATAGTCGTGGGATACACCAATAATAGCAATAATGTTAAAGGAAACTCCGATAGCTTCCGAACTATTATTCAATTTGTGTGAGTGTCAAAGAATTAGTTTTTGGAGTATCCATGTGTGTTGGAACAAACAAAGTTCTGTTGATGAAACATCTTGAACAACTTATGAAACGGCGTGCTTATTAAAATTGTAGGCACTCATGCACTAGAATTCAAAATATCTTGAAATCGGTTACTATTCGGAAGATCACTACTACAAAAATTACGATTAGAAATTTAATGTTACATCATTCTGACGTTGAAAAGTATTTTTCTAAGACATAAATTGATTTTATAATTATCACGCCTTGACCTACCCCGCATGGGGATGCTTGGCAAAAGTCTGTGTTTCCTATTTCGGAATACTACCTCACAATGCCCTCCGCTCAATTTCAAACTACTTCTATTCAATTTTCGGAACTATCAATACTTTCTCTTCACAACTTTGTTCTAGCAAAAAAATGCTGTCTACTCCTAGAGCCTCATGGTGATAAGAAATTATTCCCTTCTCAAAAACAACATCATCATCAAAAAATTGTTTCACTTTACGATTTGTTTGGAAATGCCTTTCGATCATAAAAATACACCAAAAACGCTAGCCAACACAAATGTTAACCTTTTGATATCGATGAGAAATTTACATTTATTAAGCACAAGAAATAATTGCTATATTAATTATTCCACCACTTTCGAACAATGAAACCTGGAAGAGCTAGATCGAATGAGTGGATTCACTCCAAAAGCAAATGAAAATTGAAGAATAGTAAAAAAAAAATGAGGTTAACACTTGTCAGCGCGATCGTGTTATCGCTATGAATGTCAAAAGTGGCGCTGTTCCATCTTACAAGCCTTTCCTCTAACGGTAAAAAAGATTCACTGAATGTGTGTCAGTTGCACAGGCAATTTTTCAGTGCATATCGTCACCTTCCATAGGTTATAAAGGGAATGTTACGACTGTAGATCCTATAACGTCTGAACTCGAGGGCAGTTTGGGTGACCTATAAAATCCCAAGATATCTCATTCTATTTGTTTACCTTCCAGAAGACTCACTAAATTTGGTTAAATACATATTGTTACTTTGGTTGGCCTAGAAAACTACAGTTACAGCTGGACCTTTCGAATTCCAGGATGGTTTGGATAACCTAGAATATTAGCTCATAATGTTTGTTGGTCTTACAAGATATTCAATAAATATGTTTCAATACACAGCGCAGCTTTGCATAGCTCAGAAAGCTTTTTTGTATCTGTAGGTCCTATGTTCTGTTCTCAAGGTTAGTTTGGATGACCCAGAACATGTCATATTGCTTTTTAATGTTAGTTGACCTGTAAGAATATTCATTGAATATGTTTGAACAATTATTGTAACTATATATTTCTTGAAAATTGCTGTTAAAACTGTAAATTTTAATTTCTGAACGCCAGGACAGTTTGGATGACCTAAAATATCCCAACATTGACGCATTTTGTCTGCTGTCCTTCTACACTATTCAAAAAATATTGTTAAATACATATTGTTCCTTTGCATACTCTAAAAACCTACTGTTACAACCTCGATCATCCCAGTTTATCTCGTAATATTTGTTTACGTTCTAAAATATTCACTGAATATGGTTGAATACGTAGCGTTATTTTGCAACGCCCAAAAAACTATAGTTACTACTGTAGATCTTAAGGTCCGAACTCAAAGGCAGTTTGGATGACCTAGAACATCACACAATTATCAAATATTGGCTGTTGACCTACCAAAATGATCATTCAATATATTTGAATTCAAATCATAGTCTTATATAGCCCTAAAGCGACTGTTACAACTGTGCTTCTGAAGTTCTGAACTCAAGTGCATTTTGGATAACCTAGAACATCCCAGAGAGATACAAAAATATTTAAAGTTTATCACCAACATTTTTCATAATACGTATGCATATGTACCATATTCTAAAACAACGCTTCATACTATGAATAAGGCATTTAATTTTTCTTCTTGACTTCTTGACATTCAGGATGTTTTAGGTCATCAATTATGTCTTAAACTTATTTGTTTTTTTTTTTTATATTTCCCAGACAGAAAAATTGATGTAAAACAAACTTTCCAATGACAATGTTCACTTTTATTAAGTCTGTGACTTTATACAGCCATTTTCCTTTTGGAGTCATATATAACCCCTTAGGCCTGAAGGGGTTAATATAGTTTTTAAGACAAGCCGTAATATTTATGAATTTTTCAATAGTATGTGACCTGAAATCAACATTGTTGTTTATTGATGTTGATGTTTAGAAATATTTCCGTTCAATGGGTGCAGAAATTTTGAAAATCTTTAGAGAAATGCCTGATCTATTAATGCTAAAAACCTGACTACTTTTCATGAGGCTCGCAATGCGATTTTTTAAATTGTACCCCAGATTTAAAACAAAGATGTAGTCCTACGTAGTCAAATATTGGTAAATGTTGATAACTTATTTTTTCATGCGATAACAGTTGAGCTCAAACATAATAAAACATGTAACTTATTTGATAAGTTTGTAATTCTACTTTGCTAGGGATAATTCAACAAACAACTGATTTTTGTTTTTAAATAGAAGCATATCATAAACTTATTGCTATCACACAATGACAAATGTAATGTGAAGTAAAACAATGTTCTGTGTTTCAAAGTCAGAAGAAAATTGTGCCGCGTAGTTCAAAATCAAAATCGCTTGCTCTCTCTTCCAGTCGGCTCCGTTGGGATTTTCGGAGAAGAAATATTCTTTATCACGTCCTTCTTAAGAAGAAAAGTAAAGCCGTTGGTTCCGGCTAATGTGTTGGTCGGTTCGATGTGTGGTTCAAGTCGTTTTCCTGGCGTGACAAACCAGCATCAGGCTGAAAGTCATGTTAATACGGAACAATAGAAACAACAACAACTTCTGATCTCTATTTATTCTCATCATATTAAACAATACTCAATACTCAAATTCTCCATAAATCAGGATCTTGAAAAATAATGGGTGTGACTTTATTTTACGTCATCGTTTATAAATCCGTGCTCAATTTTTATTGTTCATGAGTTAACAAAAGGACGACAATTTGAGGCTTACTAGCCACTCAGTTTTGGTTCAGAGACCTGTTGCCTGATGGAATGCTAGATTTGGCAGAAACTAATAGGATATTTCATGTAAATTTAACCCATATAACACCTGAATCTAGCCTGTTGTATGAAAAATTGCATACATTGTTGTATTGCGCATGAAATATTGCAAACAATTTCGTTGAAATTAATCGAGGGTAAAATCCATTATTTTTCCAAGACTTTTCATATCAGGCAGAGGAATGGTCTACAGCTCCTTTGCCATATTCTTTTTTATAGCCTCAATGGACTCGAATCTGTTTCCCTGAAAAGCATTCTGAGTTTGGAAAAAAGGACAAAGTTACACTGGGCCATGTCGAGTGAACAACCCGACCAAATTCACGCAGTGTTTGGTCAAATATTCGATCACCATCTTCGCCGAAATTCAGCTCTTTCGAAACAAGCTGTGCGGTAATGTGTTGCATGCCCAAAATATCAACAATGTGCTGAACGGTTCTATATGAATTGTTCAGATCACTACACTGTTTGAAAGAAACATTTAATTCTCTGCGTTATCTAATGCACGTAAAGGGAATGCTAGATTTGGCAGAAAATAATGAGACAATTCATCTAAATTTAACCCAGATAACGCCTAAATCTAGTCTAACATTGTTGTATGGATTGCATACAATTTCGTAGTTTACGCCTCCTTTGGCTTGAAATTAAACGATGAGAAATTTTATGCGCTTGTTAAAATTAATTATTTTTTTCTGTGTAGCTATCTCTCTATAGGAAAGCTCATATGACGATCAAGCATAGTTTTATTATTAATTGCCACGTTATTGTCGGTATTCGATGTTGAAGGGCGTCCGAAACGAGGCAAGCCTTCACGACCACTTTTGAACTCATTATGCTGTGGTTTTCGAAAGAGCACAAACGAGACACTTCTTTTAAGACACAAAAATCCAAACAAACCCTTTGCTCAGCATGCGGTGACATGCGACAAAACACTAAAACTTGTCTGATTCAAACAGCTGCTAATGCTACGATCACGCTCAAATTTCTAACAAATGTCTAATAACATTTTTTTAATAAATGTACACCAGTTTAAGAAAAAAAAAATAAACGGATCGGTCGGTGGGAGTGGATAGTTTAATTTACAAGTTCCCGGAAATTTTTGATCATAATATAATAGGCCACAGCTTCCTATCAAAATTTCAATCATAAAAAGAGCTACCAAATATTCTGCATCGTCTCGTAAAATAGATTGTGGGTGGCCTTCTGACCCCTGCAAAACAAGGCCGTCTTAACCCTCGACACTCCGCTATAAATTATTTATGGTAACTACCTTCCAAGAGTGCTTGAATTGCGAAGATAGTAATTAATTGCTTATATATTAACAAAAATTCTTTACACACAGTGTTAATCGTTTTGTTCTGATTTCAGTTTAGATACCTTGATTTGTACTTTTAAACAGAGTTGCTCCAAATTAGGAATACTAGAGATCATCGGACATCAAAACGACAGATCTAGAAGATCTGAAAAAATCAAAGCAATCCTCGAGCAGAATAAGTAAATTGAAATCAAATGCAATCATTGCTTACTGGAACTACTTTTGACAGTTTGATTACAATCGAAACAGTGACTTCAGGTTCCCCCGTTGATCTCTGATTTTAATATTTCTACTCTAAATGCTCAAAACAGAGACAAAAACACTTGGGATAGAAAATGTAGTGACTTTCCCAATAGAATCTTAGTAAATTAGTAAGCTGGCCATCTCACTTCCACCTCCTAACCATCTTACCTTTTTCTCTCCTAATTTGGTTTTGACTGTCAAGTCGAAGTGTACAAAAATATAGGTCGAAAATCGTACTCTGAGAAAAATTTGATGGTCAATTTTACCATTTTTTGGGGATTAAGATGACTATGACAGTATTGAGATTTTCAACCGACTATGATCGTGGTCAAAACAACCTTCAAAAATAGTCGATTCATCATTTACCATTAGTTCGCAATAGTTTTTGTTACCAAGACCATATTCAAGAATGCCATGGAAGTGGGAAATTCGATCATTTTCATGGTTATTGTAACCATTATATGCAACAGTCATCTTGACCATGGTTTAATTGTCAGTACAAACATAGATTTTTTCTCAGTGTACTTGATGCCTGATAAAATAGTAATTGGCGTAAACCAAGCAAAATTTTTGATTAAAGAAAATGCGAATAGTGATAGTTAATTGTGTTGATGATATCCCGATAATTCAAAAGATGACAGATCCAAATTATAAGGATCGACCAGAGTATCGATTCAGAACCATCCCATTTAATCGATTTCAAACCAGGTCTAACTAAGCAACTCTTCTCCCAATATTTCGCAATTTGAAGTGCAAAATCCTCAAACTTGTCGGCCTTGAGTAATTATTATTTGATTTCTAGAAAGAATTTAAATTGGAAAAGAACTTTCACGTAATCTGCGTTGGCCAAATTTTAAGTTCTAATAAAAACGAAAGCAAACGTGTCAGGATACGGTTTACAACACTTCAACAGCGAATCAAATAATTGTGTCAAATTCCATGTTCATTAACTTAAAAGACCGCATACATCACAAAATTCGGAAACGCCACTTCACTTCCTTTAGTAAATACTTTTCGTTACAGCAAGTATCCATCTTCATCGCCTTGGGTCAACCCGAGTCACTGCTCCAGCGACTCGCTTTGAACACTGCCGTAAAACAGTACAAGTATCCAAGAAAAAAAAACAATACATTGTACAGAAAATACAGATTTTAATTTTCACTCTCTTCTCTCCAACTTTTTTGTTTTTTTGCGTTCAACCACACCACACTGCGAATATTACACATGAAATTTATCTTCCACCACACTGCAACGATGATCCATCCACAACCATCGACACTTTGACACACTCGTACCACACACCAAACACTGCTAAAACCAACGCAAAAATTCGAACGCGCCTTCCATTGTTATCTTCCTCGGAACAATGCATCGTCATCTGGGAATCTACAATACATCCACCTTCTCCACATAGGACGGTAAGATCACCTGTCGTTACGATGATTATTGTGATGACAATGTACTACGAAAGATTGAAGGGCCTCCTGCAAATGATAGTGTTAAGGGTAGTATTTCTAATAATAAACCATCGCAAACAACGACCCCAAAGACATCACCGCAAGCAGAAGCAGCAGCGGACTACAGCAGTAGCACCGGAACAACGACAGCCACGAAGATCCCACCAACAATCTCAGCAGACCTCCTCTCCGCTGCAGCAACGTCAACTTCAGAACAATCAACCTCATCAGCTTCATCTACAACAGCAGCAATACCAAAGCCAAGCTCAGCCAGCAGTAGCACCACACAAAAGCAGCAGCAGGAGGCACAACTTCAACCGAAGTCACGCACTCGAAATCCGTCAAACGCAGCAAAGAAGCTACTCAAGCGATCGCTACCATCCGAAGCGACCGGTAGCCTCCAGACCACATCGTTTGCAACACCTCTCCGAAGGTATATTGGTAACTAAGTTCATCAAGAGCAATGAGATGACCACGTGGATCATTTGATGATGAAATCGCACGTGCTCCCCCATTCCCTCACTCTCTACTCCCACATTGAGATCCATCGACAAACCTGGAAACCCAGATCGTCATAAACCATCTTCGTTACATGCCCCACTCTCATTTGACAAATCTCAAAACAAAGCGCTCCAAAATGCTTATGAAAACACCTGTTTTACCTGTGTAGTTACATGTACAATTCTTTTGTAATTTGACTAGCGGTTGAACAAGTTTATGTAAACAAAAACAAATCAAATGCATAGGAAAGTTTTAAACAAACGAGAAAGTTAGACAATTTAACATAACTACAGTTTTAACTCCAAATAACAAAAGAAAAACAAGAAGAAATCTAGAATATGGTTATGACAAAACAACGCCCAAATCGACAAAAAAAATACAATACCTTATACCAAATTCAATCCAAATCCAAAATCTACCGTCGCGTATTTTCTCTCTACATTTATTCACAAACTTTTGCTCTGTCTTTCTCTTTTAAATAAAATTCTCCCGATCAAAGATAACAAAACAAGTAACGAATAAAAATGTAACCAAACGCATCAAGTAAAAGTCGATTAGTATAAAACAAAAAAGAAACAAACAAACAAAACAACGCTTAGGAAATTAAACAATGAAAGTTCGCTTGAAGAATGTTGAAACCAAAATCAAAAGCACCCGATCATGTGTTGAAGTAAGCTATACAGCAGAAACGAGAAATAACACACACATACACACACTTTTAAATTGCAGTGAAAGATACGAATTTTTGCTGGGAGTTAACTTTCCCAACGGTATTTTGTTTCAACACACTCGACTGATATTGAATCTGTTTCGGATGCACAGTTTGAAATTTTTCCTCCACAAAATTGAACCGAAACCCGGAAGCATACATTCCTGAACGTGGATACTGAAAAAAATGGAAATTTTACTGACGATGAAAGTATTAAAACCTAACGGAAAAGCAACTTTGACGTGTGAGGCAAAAACGAAAAAGAAAAAAAATGTCGAAAAAGTATGTTTAAAAACAGTTGAAAAAGTGTATATAGTAGTTGAATAGTTTGTAAAAAGCCCTAAATACTAAACCACAATATGGAATGGCGAATAACCCTGTTTGTAAGATTTTTATTATTTATTACCGTACAGACGTGAACGATTGTTTCCATCGAAACACCAACATCGTGGCTAGAACGTAACCCTGATTTACTTGCCCTAACAAAAGTTACAAAACATTAACAAATAATACTGAAAGCAAACACACATACACTCATACACAAGTTGAACCTAATCTAACGGAAGCATAACAAAAATAACATGCTACAATCGAACGTCAAAGGCAAACTGTTCTATTGCTAATTTCAAAACCGGTCGATTGTCACAATTCTAGTCAATTTCAGTTAATTGTTAAGTGTAACTTATTTATTACCAAGTCTTATTTTCGGTACCAAAATATTTTATTTCTCCACATTTACATTTAATTCTGTGAACATAAATAGAGAAGTAAACAAAACATAACATGAAACAATCAAACACATTCGCTAGGAAGGTAAACGAAAGGGAAGATATATTGAGTAATGTAAGCAAGTGCATTTTTATTTGTAGGGATGAAATAACGCGTTGAAGTAAGTACAGAAATTCTAGCTGTAAACAATCAGTGACAGAAAAACAACACAACAATAACGTTTTTTGGAGCCCCCATAACAATAAATGAAAGGATGGTCGAATAATGCCTGACCCAGCAGGCGTTGAAACACTCACACACACCCATACACACTGAACGAAATAATACTGTTAGATGTAAAAGCAAGCAACCAATTACTACTGTAGGTCAGTTTGTTTTCGAACACAAATAGGTAAACAAATAAGAAAATGGAGAAAGAAAATATTAGTTCCTTCTGTCAGTTGTACCACATTGCAAATGCTGTATAAATTTCAAACTGGTTATAACTGGTAGTTTTAACAATTGTATAGAATTTAAACCAGTTGTGAATGAAGAGAAGCAAACAAGAACCGGTATGTTTGTGTGTGTATCTTAGCGAAGCCAAGCGCATGTAGAAAATTATAGAAACAACAACAAACGATCTGCTATATTTTTTGTGAAATTCCTCACTCATCAACAAAAGCAACCCAATCTGAGAAGAGACATCCAGTTCGACTTACTCAAATTTACGTGTAGGAAGTTTGATTGTGTTTGTCTCATATGACAGCGGGGTTTAGTTTCATCATCACGCCTTTCGACTCACGATTTGCGTTTTTGTTGTACGTGTAAATAGTGTACGCGAGCTCTAGTATGGTAAATGTTCGGCGCTCTAAATGTTTTTTGTTCTATTTAATTTTTGTCGAGCGAAATCAGCTTAGGCGAAAAACAAAAACAAAACCAATACACAAACACACGCACATGTGTGCCGGTGTGAAATTTTGCATTGATCGCAAACGCAAACAACAATGGACGAAGCTCTCTCTGTTTTTAGACTGTGTATTTGAAAATACTCTTCTTAGTTTTTGGCCTTTTTGACGATGCAGGATAGTGCATTAGTGCTGGCGAAATAATTAGCGTTGTATTTAGCGACAGATTAAATATAATGAAACAATGTAATAAAGAAAAACATACAATAAAATTTCACTAAACAATGATCTAAACTGTATGGTAGGACAAAAATAAATTATTAACTGTCATGTAACTATCACTAGTTAAGTTTCTAATCCTAGCGAGTATAAAGAAATTCCTGTAAATATTAGTTAATAAAATAAAAAAATATATAACAAAAACCAGCAAAATATTAGAAAACCGAGAAGAACTAAACAAACAGGAATGGTTTGAAGAAAACAACCAAAACTCGAATGAAATCAACTCGTTTTTCGATGGCATAGAGAACCGCAACCGAAAGGAATACTATCCAACAGATGTTGAGAAAAAGAGGAAAAAGCCGGAAAACAAGAAACAATTATGAACAAACAAGAACCGTGTATAGTGGTTAGAAAATTGTAATTTTATTTGGTCTTTATATTTATATTAAATATATATTTTAACAATTTCTTTTAATAAAAACAAGCCAATTAAATGAACAATTATCCAACGAAGCAGACTGACTTTTTCATTGAAGACTTTTCTATACTTGTATTAGTTCGTTCTGTTTAAGTCTCTTTCATAGACACCCCGAACACGTCTTCTCTTCCCAATTTCACAAAACTATTTTTTTTAAGCTGAATGTTTACATTGTGTTTATTCGTTATCTTCTTGAAATCTTTTTAAAATATGCACTAAGCAGATCGGGATCTTATGTTTGAATCGTTTTTCTTCATTTCATTTTTTTAAATTGTCAAATAAAATCTAAGGAAGTTACTAAGATCCATTCCACCCCTAGAAGGTTACCAAGCTCTAATCTTCCGAGCCTAGGTTGATACCACCCTATCGGAATTTTTCGGCATCGTCGTGTACAACCTGGTACCATGTTCTGGCCACCTTCGTTTTTGAACTCGAATGGTTGTAGAAAACACTCCCAGCTTGTTTGCGAAATCTCGGAAGGACAGGCTAGGGTTCCGCTTGAAACCACTGGTCAACCGTTTGGTCGTTGCTGTGACTTTCGATATCCCCCCAGGCTTTGTTGCTGTCAACAAACCAAGCTGAACAATGCATTAGGTCCTAAGTAACATTGAGAGATAACGTTCCCAAACAGTTTTATTACACACTCAGATTATTTTACAGAAATCTGTAAAGTTTTACCGAATTCTCAACAGCTGAACGTTCGGTAATCCGATTTTACGGGTTTCGGTAAAATTTTACCGAAATCCGGTAAATTTTTTACAGATATCCGTAAAATTTCACCGAAATCCGTAAAATCGGATTACCGAACGTTCAGCTGTTGAGAATTCGGTAAAACTTCACAGATTTCTGTAAAAAAATGTAAGTGTATACATTAGTGACAGTTTGACCACTTTTAACGATTTCGCTCACTCGGCGTGAGAGTAGTTTGGGCATATTCGATGTGCGAGTAAAACTTTGGTACGTTTCTTCTCTTACTTGAACACCATTTTGATAAATGAAAAACTAATGTCAAAATAAAAATACATGCATCTTTCCGATTTAGGTTTTTAAATGCTCGATTAAAATAAATGCGGTAAATTTTCACCCTTAACATTATAATGTTTGCATTTAAAAAATGGACTTTTTTTCGGATGGTGATTAAAAACAGCTAAGACATATAATTGCATCTGATGAATTTCCCATGAAAGATCATTATTTAAGCTTACTTGCAAAAAAATTCTACGCCCTAGCGAGCGGTCTTCCGGCAGTTCGCCGACTTGGGTACCAAACCTTCATTACATTTGAATCTGTTTTCACCAAATTTTAAATAACAAAAACTCTCATCTTGAAAGTTTCAGCCAAACCAACGCATACGACTCGATACGAGGAAAGGTTTCACCACTTTGAATTTTATGCAAAACAGGTGCCTATTTCAAACTGGCTATATTTCTGTCCAGTAGTCATGCTTCTTCTTGATTTTGACGCTCTTTGCACGAGCTGCAGCCTGCTCTCAACTTAGTTATCTTATCTTATCTTATCTTATCTTTATTAATGAGACTTTCAACCGCAAGCTGGTTCGTCTCTTCTCAATTTAGTTCTCTAGAAGCACTTATGCTAGTAGTCAAGCACAATTTTCATAATGATAGTCGATTTTTTCGATAGTCATTTTGAAACATTTGAAAAAAATAGTATTGAAAACAAATAAAACAAGTCTGGGAAATTTGAGTAGAAATAACTGAAAATAGTCTAATATTTCTGATGGGAATTTATACCAGCAGTGCAAAACCCGTTTGAAATGTTAATCCTGAATTTATCCACCTTCTCTGAAGTTCTCTGCATAGCTTCCCGGAAGTTCTCTACAGAACTTTCATGAAGTTCTCTGAAGAACTTCCCTGAAGTTTTCTGCAGGACTTCCCTGATATCCTCTACAGAACTTCAGAAAGTCATCTGAAGAACATCCCTGATGTTCTCTGCAGGACTTCCTGAAGTTTTTTGCAGGAATTCCCTGAAATTCTCAGTAGAACTTCAGAAAGTCCACTGAAGAACATCCATTAAATCCTCTGAAGAACTTCCATAAAATTCTCAGAAGGACTCAGAAGGAGTTCATCCCGTCATTGTTTCTGACTTCATTTTAAGAAAAAACTTCCGTCAGGTAGGAATTGTATTGGTTGGCCGTCACTGGATCTTGAAACTGCTGCGGTGCTGATACTAAATCTTCATTGGAGAAATTGGATGGTGGGGTAGGCTGACCGGCTGGATTTTTTTCTGGGATACGAGCCTTGAGCTGATTGACATGCGACCGTATTAGGCGATGTAAAGGAAAACGTTTTAGGTGATTAAAGGGTGATCCGATCAAAATTTGGTCAAACAGTAATGTGTGTGAGTCGATCAAAGTTTTTATTAATAAGTCAAATTCTTTTTCTTTTTTCAAGTTCAGTTAACACAGAATACAGGAGAAATATTCAGCTAAGCTTCCTTTTTACCGAATGCGAATTGCCGGGTTTTTCGTTTAACACCTGCCATAAGATTTTGTACTGTCTCCTTGGCCATTTTATTCGCCGCACAACGTCAGTTTGCCTTGAACTGTTTATCGCTCACAACAGCTTTTTGAGTCTTCTTAAGGTTCCGCTTGACGATGGCCCAATATTGTTCGATTGGGTGGAGCTCTAGCGGGTTGGGAGAGTTCTTATCCTTAGGCACAACTTGAACGTTGTTGGAAGCATACCACTACATGGCTTTTTTCCGCAATGTCAAGATGCCAAATCCGGCCAAAATAGAACGGAACAATTGTGTCGCTTCAGGAAAGGCAGAAGGCGTTTTTGTAGGCACTCGATCAGCTTAATTGCCTGGTTGACAGTTTCGGATTCCCTGTGGCTCTTCAAGGTACAGATGGCCTGCCACACCAGATATTTCTTCGTGAACTTTGACAGTTTAATGTGCTTGAAAATATCTGCCACTTTTCCCCATCCGGTTGCCAACTTGGCATGAGAGTAACTTGGATTTTTGCCATACACGTGCAAAATTTTGATGCGTTGCTCCTCTTCCTTCGACGACATTTTGATAACTGAAGTGCTAATCTCAAAATAAAAAAGAGGCATGATGCCAACGCACACATCGTCAAAATGAGGGGTGTGCGAATTTTTTCAATGCACGATGAAAGGAAATGCGTCAAATTTAAGTCGACCAAATTTTGATCGAAACACCCTTTAATCTGATCTTCTTGATGACGGTTACTGGTTTCCACAGCCAGTAGTTGGCTAGGTGGACCTTCGCGTGCATGAAATCGCCCTGCTGGCAATCTCTCTTTACTGCGCCGTGCTTCTCTGGATGTGGGTTCATTTTACTTACTTCTTTTTGGCCTGACCAGTGATGATACGGTACGTAGCAGTCTGCCCAACATCATTTCAGCCGGAGATATTATGCCGAGACGAGAAAAAAAAATCTGCACACCCACGTTGATAATCCAACGTGGTCCGCAATAAAAATCGCAAAAACATTGAATATCGCCAAATCAACCGTGTATGATGTGCTCAAACGTTTCAGGGAGCAAAAGAGCGTGGATCGAGTGCCTCAAGGTAAGCATCGAATTGGAAAATATGACCGCAAGCTGAACCAGAAGGTGTTGAGAACCATCAGAGCAAACCCTGGACTATCAGATAATTGAATCGCACAAAAATACGCTGCTGCTCGCAGTACCGTTCAAAGAATTCGTTTGCGAGCAGGATATTATCAAGCCAGCAAGCCAGCAAACAGAACGTTGAAGCAAAGTTTCCTTAACAAAACTCGAGCTCGGAAATTGTGCCAGCAGGTTTTGACGAAGTAACAAGGATGCCTGCTCATCAACGATGAAACCTACGTCAAAATGGATTTCGCACAGCTTCCTGGCCAAAAATTCTACATGGCGACGGCACCAGGAGATGTTCCTGCGAAGTTTGAGTTTGATTTCATGGACAAATTTGACAAAAAACTAATGATTTGGCAAGGGATATGCAGCTGTGGAGCAAAGACCAAAGTGTTCGTGACGAATAAGACGATGGACTCGAAGCTGTACAAGGAAGAATGCCTCAAACACCACGTACTACCTTTCATTAAAGCCCATAAAAGTCCCGTGAAGTTTTGGCCAAATTTGGCGAGTTGCCACTACAACCGAGAAGTCATCCAGTGGCACCGCGATAATAACGTAGATTTCATCGATAAAAACATAAATCCACCCAACTGCCCGCAGTTCCAGCCCATCGAGAGATTTTGGGCAATAATGAAGCGGAAGCTTAAGAAAAGTGGAAAAACGGCTCAGGACACGACTCAGATGACCAAAATGTGGAACAAATGATCCAAGGAAGTTGACTCCGGAGGTGTGCAGCGTTTGATTGGGAGAAGAAAGATGGGGAGAAGAAAGAATTTTCATTAGAAACGAAGAGCAATGATTTGTTTTTTTCATTTTGAATTCTATGGGATATGACGTTTTGGTTCATATGTGTACTCAGATACAATGAGGAAATTCCAATTTTGCTTCGATGCATCTTCAATACGAATTTTTCAAAATATGCTGCTGGGTAGACTTTGCATCGAAAAACATAACGAACCACTGAAATAATACTAAGGGCTGGAAAATAATGCGAAAACCCCAGCCACAGACTAAGTGCATCAAGAATTTAAATATATGAACCCTAACGACTTTGAAAAATATTTGCATTTTCTTTCGGATTCAACGACGATAAGATCCAGCTTGACACCCTTGACTGAAATTTTCCTAATAATTATTCTTTTTTTTCTGATACTGCAAAAAAAAACGTTCGAATATTATTTTTATTGATTAACTACATAATTTCTACTCATTTCAAAACACTTCTCCCACATACATCCAAGACAGACGGGACGGTAAGTATGAATGAACATCTTTCCGGCGTGAGACTCTGATTTTGGAACATAACGACAAATAAGAAAACGTTCGCACAATTATAGTAGTATCGAGTAAGAAAGATATACCAGAAGAAAACATGAAGAGAACACTATTTAACAAAGAGAAACTAAATCTACCACGCCAATTTGATTTTAGAGTGAATTAATTGTCATAATCGAAGTCACGCAATCATTTTCGTGACACATTTGCATTTGAATCAATCAATTTGAAACTGAAAAGTGGAGAAAATTTGCAAATCAACCGATTGTCAACAGAGAGTCAAAAGAAAAGTTAAATGATGGAGAGTAAAATAAAAAACCGAAAACAATTGTACGCACGTTTAAAATTATTCTCATTTCCACCGATTGTTGTTCGATCTACTTTTACCGTTACTGCTAGGGACTCCATCGTCTTGGGCTGCAATTTCCTCGTCGATCAGCAGATCAAAGTTGCCGAGCATATCCGGGCTGGGGATTTTGTTCCATCGGACACTGAAAGAAATTTCCCTTTTGAAATTGACTTATTTCGGTTATATAATCTAAAACCTACTCCGGAATGCCATCCGGAGGCAGAACGATGTTCAGAATGTTGTCGATTAGTTTATATTTCAAAATCCGATCGTTGACAGTCGTCGATGTGAGCGAAGGAGACGCGTTGACCTCAACCAACCAAGGTTTCAGTGTGTTGTCGATGATGATATCGTAGCCATAGCACTCAAAGCAATGGCGATCGCTTGCCATCACACTGGAAACGGCTTTGAGCGAGTGTACGATCAACCAGGTTATTGAGCCGAAAAGCTTGTCCGTTACCTCCTTGCCACGGGTGCCTTCCAGAAAAAGACGTAGGTTCTGAACGCTCCATTTGCCGCCGTGGTGATTGTTGTATTCACCCTGCGATGAGTGTTTCGATAGAGTTTGAAAAGGTTGAGGAAAGGGAGATACTTACACCATGTTTCTGAACACTGACGTTGGTCAGGTGAACGTACATGTTATCCAGCTCTGTGACGCTTGTGTCGTATTTGACCGTGCAGAAGCGACAGAATCCCAGCCGAAACATGTAAGCTTTGAGGGGTCGAAATGATGTTACTAGCACGTAGAGACGGAGGTCGAATTTTTTGCCTCCTATGAGTAGGGGGTTCTCGATGTACCTACAACGCCATGAAAAATCATTTGAATAGTAAGCTCAATTATCAAAATACCACTCACCTAGAAATAACATAGCTTTCCTTCCCAATCTGAGGGTGAAATGACGTCTTCGCCTCTCGCGACCACCGCTTCAATTTGCTTAATTTATTAATCAGAAATATGCCAGCACCTTGTGATTTCCCGCATGGTTTCATAATCCACGTACTTTGCGGATTCTTACGATATTCCTCGACAAACATATTGTAATCCGCGGGCAGCACAAATGTCACCGGGATGAAATCCAGGTACAAGTACTTGGAACCCCCGGGGATGTTCACTTCCGTCTTCTCCGCCAGTGGATTTCCATCCCGTTCCAGATCCTTCCTGTAGCGCTTGATATTTTTCACCAGCAAATCCTTCCGCGACAGCTCGTAGTGATTGGGAAAATGGTTTATCAGTTGGTTATCATGCATCCGATAGCCACTGTCGACGCTGAAAATATTCCGACACGTTCCCGTTCCAGCCCAGTAAAAGTTCCAATCGTCATCGGCGGACACCTGAACCCATCCTCGCTTCTCGAAGTTGCTGATCAGTACCGACTTGTCCAAATCCGTACAGAAGCATATCTTCATCCGTTCGTGTCCTGCAGCGATTCTGAAGTCAGTGTGAAACAGTTCAGGATTAGAAACAAATTACCACGTCGCATCTTCTTGAATCTCGTAGTCATCTAACAATCCACGATCCACAGCCAGGATGGTAGGTCAATCCCACTCGAAAGGCACCCTTCGACTGAAGCATGCCCAAAATCATGCCATCCCAAAACTTAAGATTCATGTACCTACCTCAACTCGAATACCGTGCCCAGGCTATGCTTATGCAACAGCAAAAGCGAATGCGGTTATTCCAATTGAAAATACATAAAATGGCCTATACCATTGCCATTCCTCGGATATGCCACAACGATACACCTACCTGCCATACATGGTAGCCAAATTGGTTGAAATTCGCTTCGGTTCCGAGGTTGACATCCCCCTTGCTAGAGCAACTCTATGGCAACCCACGCCACACAGCGACCGCAGTAGATAGACAGGTTCAAAGCCTCCGAAGCCCAAGTGGAAAGCGAGAGTCACGCAATGATCTAATTTCCGGTGCCAGTCAGCCGATGAAACAATACACAATAGTGCATATAGCATAACCATCATAAACAATAAATCGGATTGGAATAACATACCTTCACTATCACTGGCGGTCTGGCTCTGCTGGTGTACAGCAACGGTAATAACTAGAACGTCGTCCCAGTTATTTATGCAGCTCGTGTCACGAAAGCCACAGCAGCTGCCAGGATAATGTTCTATTGGGATGTATAGTATGCTCCGGAGCCGAGCTCTAGATCCTATTTTATGCACATATGCAAATTGCCAATCAATTTCCACAGGATTTGCACTTGGCTGCGAAACGGAAAACGGCTATTGTTTTTGCACGAATTTTTCCACTTTGATTGGTGAAAATAATAAACATCGTCGGTGCACAGTGCGCTGCTTCCAGGACAACCGCCCACAGCCAGCTATGTACATACATACCGGCGCGTTCGAGGATAACGTGCGCGCGTCGCGGCAGTTGTTACTATGATTACCACGTGGAATTGCAGATGCGGTGTTATGCTGTTGAAATGACTTGGTTTGAATTTCTGAACTTCCTCCGTTTTGGGATTAGAGTTATTAACTCAATGTATTATTTATTTCGACGGATTAAAGTTGTCATCCACTTATTTCACTCGATTATACACATAGGAAACAAAAATATCGGATGAAGTCAAGATTTAAAGTATCATAACTTTTCGGTACCATTGGATGCATGTGATAAAGAAAGTCTATCTCTTATGGCTGGCCCACAATTGATACGTTGGCTGCTAATCCTGCTGCTGATGGTGCTCGTGCTGTGGTTACTTCTGTTGGTCCCTTCGACAGGCGTATGTTGAAGTGATTGCGGTGGGTGGAGCGGCTGGAAAATGCATTCGCCATTTACGCCATCAACGATGAAGGAATGCGGAAGAGTTTGTTACTCCACCATATGAAAGCTATGACATTATTTGTGACAACATCGCTGCCCGAGCAAAAACATATCGACTGATTGTTGACATCCAGGAAGCCCCGGCCAATCGAAATTTGTGAAAACTTACGTTTTAAATGCCCTCGACAAGAATACTGCTATGCCAGAGGATACCGTCGATGCACATTTGGTTACGAATTGTAGCCGTCAAATAAATTTCGTAGGCAGTGTCAGGAAAGACAGCGGTCATGAATCCTCCCACATGCGTGAGGTGTATTCGGTACACAATTTGCTACGGAAGAAAAGTGCGGTTAACGGGATACGTAAAGGTATTCCGGGAAGCATTCATGCTGCTCCGGAAGATGCTGCTATTACTATGAAGATGCTGCTGCGAAAATTTCAGAAGGTCTTTGAGGATTCCATTGGGTAAGATCTCCCGTATTCAAGCCTACCTGCCGTTGAAGAATGCTGCCCGTCTCGCTTTACTGAAGGCACACAAAATTCCGTTCAATCTGTAGAGCGTGGTCGAAGCTGAGCTCGACAAGTTGAAAGCTAAAGGAAAGTTGACGAAGGTAATTAGTAACCATAGTAATTGGGCGACCCGGTTGTGCCGGTGAAGAAATCCCATAACCGGGTACGTATCTGCAGGGACTACAAACAAATTGTCAATCCTAACCTGATGATTGATAAAGGGCGATACGGTCAAAATTTGGTCAATATCAACTTGACGTATTTCTTTCAATTTTGCATTTAAAAAACCTGAACACCCCTCATTTTGAAGGTGTGTGTGTGTGTGTTGCTCCTATTTTGATTTTGGAATTCACTCTTCAGTTGTCAAAATGCCGTCCAAGCAAGAAGAGCAGCGTATCAAAATTTTGCTCGCGCATCGCGAAAATCCGAGCTACTCGCACGCAAAGTTGGCAAAATCGCTAAAAGTTGCCAAATCAACCGTTACAAATGTAATTAAAGTGTTTGGGGAACGTTTGTCGACAGCCAGGAAGTCTGGATCGGGGGGAAATCGAAAACCGGAAGCCGCTGAGACGACAAAGAGAGTTGCCGGTAGTTTCAAGCGAAACCCTAACCTATCTCTCCGAGATGCCGCAAATAAGCTGGGTGTATCGTCTACAACCGTGCATCGAGCCAAAAAACGAGCCGGACTATCGACTTACAAGAAGGTAGTGACTCCAAATCGCGATGATAAACAAAATACGACGGCCAAAGCGCGATCCCGGAGGCTGTACACGACGATGCTGACGAAGTTTGACTGCGTGGTAATGGACGACGAAACCTACGTCAAAGCCGACTACAAGCAGCTTCCGGGACAGGAGTTTTATACGGCAAAAGGAAGGGGAAAGGTAGCAGATATTTTCAAGCACACGAAACTGTCAAAGTTCGCAAAGAAATATCTGGTTTGGCAAGCCATCTGTACCTGTGGCTTGAAAAGCAGCATTTTCATAGCTTCCGGGACCGTCAACCAAGAAATTTACGTGAAAGAGTGTTTGAATAAACGTCTGCTGCCTTTCCTGAAGAAACACGGTTGTTCCGTACTGTTTTGGCCGGATTTGGCATCTTGCCATTACGGTAAAAAGGCCATGGAGTGGTACGCCGCCAACAACGTGCAGGTAGTTCCCAAGGACAAGAACCCTCCCAACACGCCAGAGCTCCGCCCAATTGAGAAATACTGGGCTATTGTCAAGCGGAACCTAAAGAAGACCAAAAAAACTGCTAAGGACGAGCAGCAGTTCAAGGCAAACTGGCTTTCTGCGGGGAAGGTGGACAAGGTGGCTGTACAAATCTGATGGCAGGGTCAAGCGTAAGGCCCGGCAATTCGGATTTGGAAAAGCGGAAGCCTAACTGAATATTTTTCCTGAATTTTATACTAATTGAACTTGAAAAAGAAATTTAATTTGATTTTTAAATAAACGATTTCACCGATTTACACGCGTTTTCCCTTGACCAAATTTTGACCGTATCACCCTTTAAGCACCCGTTTTCAACGGTGGGTGAGCTGTTCGCCTCTCTTGCTGGCGGGAAGAAATTCAGCAAAATCGACCTAGTGCAGGCCTACTTTCAGATGGAAGTTAATTGCGGAGGATCGTGGAATTCTCACTCTGAGCTCCAATCGAGGTCTGCCGTCTGAACCGTCTCATGTACGGGATAGCATCGGCGCCTAGCATCTGGTAACGACAAATAGGGGCATTGCTGCAATGAATCGAGGGTGTCAGTGTATTTCTGGATGACATTAAGGTAACTGGACCAAATCACGAGACTCATCTACACCGATTGGCGGAAGTGTTGGATCGTTTTAATGAAAGCAACATCCGAGTGAACCGAAATAAGTGCGAGTTCTTTGCGGACAAAATACTACTGCGAGTATTTGATTGATTGTGAGGGAATCCATAAGGAAAAAGAAAAAGCTGGACGCTATCCAAGAGATGCGGAGGCTAGCAAATAAGGACAAGGTGCGCTCGTTTATAGGTCTCATTCACTACTACGGTCGATTTTTCCGAGCTTCGAATACGGCCGTCTACCCGCTGAACAATCTGTTTAAATGCGAGGTGCCATTTGAATGGAATAAGCAATGCGAGAGGTCTTTTCTAGCGGTGAAGGTGCAAATGTAAGCGAGCAACTGTCTTGTACATTATTCCCCCGAGCTGACCCTGCTGTTGGCTACCGATGCTTCGCCTTATGGGGTTTGAGCCGTATTTAGCCACATCTAGCCAGATATATCAAAGCGTCCGATCCAGTTTGCGTCACAAACATTGAATCGTACCCAACAAGCGTACCAACACGTTGACAAAAGACATACGTAATTCTTGTATAGTTTCGTTTTGATTACAGATAATCAAGTAGTGACCAAAATATTCGTAGAGTACAAAGGATTGCCTGTTATGTCCGCTTTGAGGATACAGAACTTTGCAACCAACCTGCAATCCTTCGATTACGAAATACGGTTCCGCAAGTCGGCGGACCATGCCAACTCGGGTGCTTTATCTCAGATTCCACTGAAATTAGCTGATGCAGATAACATGATCGAAGAGTCGGACTTACTGAAGTTGCACCACATCGGAACACTTCCGCTCGCTGTTGCTGAGTTAGCTCAATCAACTGCGGTGGACTCAACCGTGAGAAATTTGATTTAAGGAGTACGGTGTGCAAGTTGAAGACACGGACCAATTTGGGATTGACCAAAGCGATTTAACGATGCAGAAGGCTATCTGCTGCGTGGCATACGTGCTCTCCACGGAAACATGATCTCGAGGAGCTACACTCTATGTATATCGGAACAACGCGGACCAAGTTACTAGCAAGAGGATATTGCTGGTGAAATAGGATGGACAGTGCTATTGAGGAGACGGCCGCAAACTGTGTTGAGTGTCAGTTGGTGAGATCCGAGCTGGCGAAGATGTCGTAACACTGCTGGGAAACCCCTACCGTCCGCTTGGATAACGGACGGTGTTGGGAGCGTCACATCGATCATATCGTCGGTGTAGGTACTCCTTCCAGAAAATTTAACGAAAAGTACTGCAAGCAGGAATTTAGAACACTAAAGTCATGGGAAGAGTGCTGTCAATTCAGGCTGTCCTGAATTCGCCAGGGAGAGATCTACGCCTGGCCCGGTCTTCGCTCCGGGCTGTACTCCGAAGAAACAAGTTGGTCAACAACCGGTGCAACCTAATCCTGATCCGGAACCAGCGGATGGTCCTTCGGTAACCACGATCAGCCCAGTTCCAGCTGAGGATGTCTCACAACGTTTGAGGCGTTCAACCAGGGTGGTGAAAGCCCCAATGAGATTAATTTTGTAATTTTGTATGCAACGTGCGCGAATAACTTGAAGAATGAGAGATGTTACACCTTAGGGCCAGTCAACAAACCCTTCGACTGCCGTAGGCTATCCCGCTGCTCTCTCTCTCTCTCTCTCTCTCTCTCTCTCTCTCTCTCTCTCTCTCTCTCTCGATGATTCTGTAGGTTCGCGTGTATGCCAACGGCTTCCCAGAAAACGGGCTCAGAAGTGTTTGTTTACAAATGTTGATGGGCCCTTTTCTATTGTTGATCCAGAATTATGGGAACGTCCATTAATTACGTCACGCATAAAGTCAGCTGTCAGCTATACACAATAGTGTGCTCCCCAAAACCTTCGCTGAAGAACCTACGTGTGTTTGGAAGGCCTACGTATGTTCAGTTCCCCGGCGTAAAATGTAGCCAGTTTGATATACTAAGCCATGATCATCGGGAGCTAGAAGAACAACCCGAACAACCAAATGAAGAGGAGCAGAGGAGCAATCTGAAAACAGATCCTGAACTACAGTAGGCGTCTGATCCAGAGTCCTAGGATCCGGATGACGACAAAGGCGCAGTCGGTGGACAGCAGGAGATTCCGAAGGTTGTTGAAAGAGAACCCGAAATCTACGAAGAGTCAGTGATGCATGAGGAATACGATACGTTAATGCGGAATAGCTACCAGCCGGAAGTGTTCTCATTCATTGGTTGTAAGTGGATTTACAATAAAAACAGGCAGCACAGGCATCGTCTCGCCCGGGATCCGGATCCAGATGAGGTCTCGTAGGAAGACGGCTCTCGTCGGTAAAAGAGGGTGGTGGTAACTAGCGTCGAAGGCGGTGGTAGATGTGATGGTAGGACTGTGGACGATCACTGGTAGAACGGACGCCCACGGCCGCTGGTTATAGTTGGAAAATCGACCAACGATGGCGTAATCTTCAACAACGATTGGAAAAGTGGTCTTATTTCACCATATGGCAGCAGAAAAATGGCGGACGCATCACTGGACAAAGACTCTCCGGACAAGGGTTTCACCCAACAATGGCTACTCCCGACAATGGAAGAGGTGGCGTCCTTTTGCACGGTTCCTCAATAGTCCAAATCACAAACAGGAGCTGTAGGAGGTGGGCCATAAACTTTTCGAGTGAAATCTCTGACGCAGAAGCGGGGCTGGTAAATGTGTACTTCAGAAGGAATCCGAATCTGCTTTGGTAATTCCAAGTATTGCGTCGGCGGTTGAACGCTGGAAAATCGTCTACCAAAAATCGATTTTTCTTTTGATCTGAACGATAAACCTAACGTCGGAGGATGTGCGCTGGAGTGAAATAAACTTCAATAAACACAAAATAGAACGGTTATCTATTTTTATTTATCTGATCGAAACAGCAATTAATTTAACCCAATGTTCGCTTTATATGGTATGGTTCATGTTGATATTATTTACCACCTACAAACTTAGACAATTTTATAGTATTCGGTAATTTTTACCGAATTTTCAACAACTGAACGTTCGGTAATCCGATTTACCAGATTTCGGTGAAATTTTACAGTATTCCGGTAAAAAATTACGAATTTTACTAAATTTTCACCTTATTGAACGGTTTTTACGGTTGCGTCAAAAGAAGCTTATTTTAGGCAGTTTTTCAGTTCCGTGTAGGTTTCCGCTTGGTTCTCCGACCCGGTTGGCTTGGGCTGACGCTACCGCATATGGATATCTATTTGGCCGCACCAACCTATGCACGTATATAAGACTGAAAAGTAGCATTTATACACAGACAAACAGACATCGATCACGCATCAAACGGTCAATTCAAATGTTTCTTAGTTGGTAGTCTTGTCACAGGTGGTACAAATAGTCGATTCCCTTACGTTTGACGTTAGCACACTATCACGAACAATCAATATGAAACAAGCGATTTAAAATTGGTTCACTGCTGTAGAGCCCCTAGTCCGAAGTACACCTTGCTACACAGAGACAAATTTGGTAGTAAATTTTACCACTATTGTGGGTTAGGGCGACTATTGTAGTATAGTGATTTTCAACCGACTATGATCATGGTGAAAACGACTATTAAAAATAGTTGATTCAACATTTACTATAATGTCGGCATAGTCCTCGTTACCATGATCATAGTCAAGAATGCCGTGAACGTAGTGAATTCGTACATTTCCATGGTTATTGTAACCATTATATGCAATAGTCATCTTGACCATGATTTAATTGTCGGTATTTCTGCCGACAGTTTCAAACAGTTTAGAAATGGTTTGTGACGGTTTTTGATAGCCTGATTAAAAACGCACTTATTTGGTTATTTTCGATTATAAGTTGTTAGTATCCATTCTTATGATTTGATTCCATATAATAAACATCATATGTATGCAGTAATAAGCCAACAATCAACGAAATTCTGAGTGACATAATTCTATGTCGCAACATTTTTTAACCCATTTCCGTCCGCTGTTGCGTAATACGCAACAGTGGTTTTGAAAAATTCGTGTATGCATGTACGTTGAATACGATCAAAACAAATTAGTTTGTTTGAAAGGTATATCCTTTGGCTATCTTACTGACTGTGTTCACACACCAATAGAAAAAAAACTTACAAATTGCATTTTATGAGTTGGTACATGTCTTATGGACACAATTTCAATCATAAACTAGAAATTACTGGTTATATTTTTGTCGTTTCACAATGGGAATATGTTCACAAAAGGCCAAATATTATTTGTAGCTAGTTAACCATCCATTAAGGTGTGGCCGAGTGTGTACCATTTGACCTTAAAATGTTGCATTCTATTTGTCGAGCAATGCGCCAGTGTTGCGTATACGCAACATGCTGTCACGGTGTTCCTAAGCGTCAAAAAAACCTCTAAAAATGCTAAATTTCATTAATGCATCCACAAGACATATTTTTGATACGATATCGTCGAAAAAAATGTTTTGTGGAAAACGGCGAAAATGGGTTAAACCATCCGTCTAGGGGCAACAAAAATGTTTCGTCGCCTGGAGCAAACGGTACAGAAATGTCATATGAGATTTCTCCCACGACGGATCACTTTTGCGTGAGTTCAATTTCGTCGTAATGAAAAATGTCAAATATCAAAATACAGTACATTTACCACCACTGCACCCATCACAGTGTGCTCAACAGATGGCGCAGGTGTGTTAGTGACAATGATTTGTAGAGCAAAATGTTCAATATGTTATGTCTTTTTTCTGTGATTTATCTTTACTCAGTAAAAAGATATCGAACAAGTAAGGGGCTGTTCATAAACCATGTAGACTTTTATGGGGGAAGAGGGGGGGGGTGATCAAAGTCTACGCTCCATATATAAATTCAAAAAAAAATTATTGGGAAAAGTCTACGAGGGGGGAGGGGGTCAAAATGAGCCTACGTAATTTAAGCACATTCACTAAGTGAGAAGTAAAAAGTTATAATTATGCCATTGAATAAAAGAACATTAACTATGAGATGTTGTTAACCAAATAAGGCAATAAAGCTGCGGAATGTATATTTCTAAATAGCATCGATTGGTTGAAAAAAATAATTTTTCATAAGGGCTTCACTGACAAATGTAAACAATGGCTTTTTCCATAAATTTCTCGTTGCACAAAGGCTACCAATTTAAGCCTCCAGTTCCAGCGGATAGATGAACACTTCCTCTTCGAAATGACCGTAGCAGATTGATTAGGCGAGCTTTCAATGATGAGTAATTCGCGGAAAATCCATTGTTTACGTTTTCCAGTTAGGCCCTTATGAAAAATCTTTGTCGAATTGGTTGTATCAATGCGTCAACGTTGATCCCAGATTTTCGCATTTGCACATCCATGTCCATCTCAGGAACTGTGTATTTCAGGAACTTCAATGAGAGGACAAGCTGCAAATATACTAGATACTCCAAGTGCAGAAATGCCAGATGTTCCAAGTGCGTGATTCATTCAGCGATATCGGTTACTACAGATCGATCGGCAGATGAATTTACACAACCAATCAACAAGAAATATTTAACAGAAGGATTGCTGGAACCGAAGTGACATCGATAAAATTTAATAAGTTGAACTATGTTTGCTACCCTGACCAGAAATACCATGAGATCAACGAGGTTATCAGAAAAAACCTCTTTGAATTTGGACCTAAAGCTGACGAAGAAAACAATTTCAAAGAGGAGAACAAATTTTCAAAAGACGAACAATTGTTTATTTTGTCGTTGCTACTAAATTTGTGGTCAATCAAGGATGCAATGGACGTATTTAATACTAACAGAAACATCGCAACGGAAACCCAAATAGTAAAAGACATTTAAATTAATCATTCACATTCATCATCATTGAGTGAAGAAACAAAAGAGGCAGTCAAGGAATTTTTCGAAGGTGTGACGTGCAGCGTTGCCAGGTATACCGATTTATCGGTATTTATACCGATTTTTATTGTCAATACCGATATACCGACAAGGGCTCTGAAAATACCGATTTTCAACTTTTTATACCGATAAATACCGATTTCTATGTAAGTTATTTCAACATTATATTAGGTTTATTATTTATCAGCGTGTTTTTAAGATTTCTTATCCATAATTTATTATTTTTCAGAAAATATTTTCTCAATTAAATCTGCACCAGATTTGAATAAATAAAAAACAAAATAAAGGAATAAAAAAGCTTTAAACGAAAAAAAGTCAGTAACGATGATATCCAGTTCATTCAGTCACACATAACATTTCATTAGTGTTATGTTTCAACATTATCCTTTAGCCAATGGCATCTATTTTCGTATCATTTAACATTTCTTATACGTCAAACACAAGGGAATTAAATGCCAACTATCAAACATCGCTTTGAGTTTCATACGGAGGTAATTGCATTGATCAATTTCTCTTAGTAGATTTTTGGCTAATACCTAAGTCAAAGCAAGTTTCAGTATTTAACCTGCAAGAGAGAGTTATCCTTTATCGCAACGGATATGCCAACTCGTTTACCTGTAGTTATCAATTATTTTCGGATCAAAGAAGAGAAATCGCTACATGCAGTTCACCCGTTCGAAACTCAACGCGAGAAACATTTGAATTAGTCTTAAAAGCACGTACGATGAACAAATTTGGAGTGTTATGGTTGTATGTCTGTGATAGAACTATCGAGTCTAATTATGATATTAAATGCGTTAACAAATGAAGACAGGTTGTAATTTTAAGCAAAATAAACTCATCAGTCCTATATTAACAAGCAACAATACTTTATACATTTATGCTTTTATGGGATTTTTCAAAAGAAATTATCAGTTTATTGAAAGGGTAGAGCGCTACTTCATCAAAGTCACCTATTTTCGTTCTATCAAGCAAAAAAAATCAAAAATATCAAATACACTATGCGTTCAAGAAGCAGTGTTTAGTAATCGATCATATCTTAGCTTTTCGTGACTTACAAATCCAGGAGTATGTATGGAAAAGTGTATAAAATTGGAAGCGATACACACTAGAATTAATCAGTTTTTGTGTTAAAATCTATTTAAAAAAAAAATAAGGGATGTGCTTGGCGAGGTGCTTAGCACAACGGGAGTTGGCTCAAAAACCTCATCGCTATACATGATTTTTGTTATCTTAATTACATCTTAAGAAGTGTCTTGAAAATATATATTGTAAAGTATATTTATTCAAAGTATGCATATTCAACCTCGAGATGGTAAAAATAAAAAAATGGCTCATGCATTTTTTATTTTATTTTTTATGTTTACGTCAATCTTTGTTCATATAAAATTTGAAAAAAGAAGAAAAATGTTCGCCAAAATATATTGAAATCTTATATCAAAATGAAACTATAGTTCACTTGAAAAAAATCTGAATTTTACTTTATACCGATGAATACCGATATTTTTCAATAAGCAATACCGATATTGTATAAATCCACCTGGCAACGCTGGTGACGTGAGTCATGCAGTGGGCAAAAAGATTTGTTTCTTTGAAAAGAGATGGAAAACGACAAGCCTTAAAAAACAACTATTTTGCTAGTGTCCCGACTAGTTTGATTGTTAGATAATGATTTCCTCGCTCCGAACGAATTCGATTTAGTAAATCTTCGGCGAACATGACGTTATAAACTTCATCATGTCTCAATGCAACTTTATGCAAGTTTAAAAATATCAATTGGACTGTATATATGGTGGGTCATAAATATTTCAACACAAATCAATACATAAAAGTTAAACGACCGCAGTCCGTGTGAATTCCATGTCGATATTTTTAAGGATGATTTTAGTTTCTTTAAATCCAACATTCTAATACAAAAATCATTTGGTTCTCACCCGCCTTATTTCTGTCAGGCATTACAAAGTTCCTATTTCCTTCATGCTAGATAATGGAAACAAACATTACCTGTACAAAATAATTTAACTACCGGTTTTGTACAACATACTATTTTTCTTTTTTCGAATACTCCGTACTGAAGCGTTTAAACGAATATTGTTGGCGAATGGTTGATTTATTCCTCTCTAGTTACGATTTTTACAGATAGATAGAAAGCATATTCAATGTAGCTTGAATCTCTCAGTAGAGCATTCCATTTTAGGAATCATTCTCAAAGTCGGCTGGGTTCTTGCGGTTGATCTGGGTATGCATATTTT
>JASCZW010005201.1:0-121725 GCA_034211315.2 Aedes japonicus
GAGGCAAGCCACGGCAGGATTACGGTTCAGGTCCTGTGGACTGTGTGGATTTTCCCCGTATTCGTCGTCGTTCTTTAGCACTCTTAGGGCTGACAGACGGTCACAAAGATAGAGGTGTCGAACATGTTCGGACGGGTTGGGCAGCAGAGCAGTGCCACCGACGCGATCCAGTAAATATTTACTAAGGACGAATTTTCCTCAGGTTAAAAATAGCCCACAGAGTGCAGATACAGTAATTGGAGACCACTCAACCTATCGGAGCAAGAACCCGAATTACCCGAGCGGTAGTGAAATGTGTAGTGCTGGAAAATCAATGGAGAATAATTAATCGGAAGCAATTAGAAAACGTCAGAATCGATTCGAAGCTGCTCTCCACGCAGAGTAGAAGGGTGTGTGTATATGTGCATTGTTGTTTTCTCATCCCTGCCGTCGTCGGTTTGGACCGTGGGAACTGTTGCTGTCGCATTCTTGCACTCACAACACTCACATGCGAGGTGAGGAGAGATTCCAACAGCCAAAACTTCATGTATGACGGGTTGGCTAGTCTGTTGACACGCAATCTCTGATAGTGCTCGTTCGTTGCTTCGACGTTCTTTCTACATCAACCTGGAATCTGCCGAGAGGAGTGTTTGTGTGTGTTTGTGTTGTTGGGGGCATTTCTATTCATTATTTTCCTCACCGTGCACCAATACACACACAGGCAGGAGAATTCGAGCGAGATGGAACGAAGAAAGAGAGTGGAATACAAAAAAAACGGCAAAAATATCAATTGCAGCAGCTCTAGCAACTCCAGAATGAGACTGGTAACACGTTCATTTTACGCACAGATATTTTTGTTTCAATTCTGATCCGCTCTTCCATGTGCCTCCTTCCTTCATTCACCAATCTCGCCCATCGTCTCTTGTTGACGCAGTGCTGCCAGTGGTGGATTTAATCTTCGTGCACCAATTAATTTGATGCCCTGATAAAGTCATATTGAAAATACGATAAAATCTATTGTAAACTACAGTGATATGAATGATTGATACTGTAGATTCTATTGGTCTCAACGCTAAGATAAAATTTTAACTTATTGTTTCCCATTATAGAATCTATTGTGAATGGCAATTAATTAAATGGACGATTGTTATGCATCTTAACATTTTTTTCTCGAATAATTTCTACCAAAAATGTTTATTTTATTTTTTATTTTTGAACTATCAAAATGTTGACTACAATAAAAATTGTTGTCCAACAACAAAATCAAATATAATTTTATGGTTTTGTATCGTATACGTATTGAGTTTTTTTATGTAGCTGAACTGAAATGTTCCTGACGTAAGTCGCTCTTTTGAATTTTTTTTTGTTTAGCAACAAATCTGTTGTGGTTGAAAGTTCAAGTTTGACTAGCGCCGGTCCAGGAGTTTGGAAATTTTCTCGATTTCCTGTTTGGGGATATCTTTGGCCATGCCCAAGACTAAAGGTGGCGGTTCCATTAGTGTTGGAAACTCATTGACTCTGTAGCGAGCAGGGCGGATATTGGCATGTCTTTTGATAATGTCCTTATACAGGCTTCTGTGATTGGAATTGTAATAGGATTTTCTGATCGCTGAGATTACTTACGAAAATTTGTGGTTGACATAAACAATCAACAATTATATCGCTGTAACGCAAATGAACAGTTTTGAAAGAAGTTTTATATCTGTAGATGAAATCAGTTCGTTTTTTGTTTTGCATACCTGGTTGAATTGTTTTTAAATCAATTATCTAATAGATAAATTGTCTAGCCCAAACCTTTGTAGGGGTAACTGGCGGGTCATCATACATCATCATCATCATCATCATCATCATCAATATTTTGTCAACATTGTCGTAAATGGCCAATGTATATAATTTATTTACTCATTTACCACCTCCTTCATAAAATGAACTTTTTCTTTATTCCTTTATTATAGAGATTTTCAGCCCTGGGCTGGTTGGTTCATCTCCCGTCGTAGTCACTCAAATACCTTCTGGGTGTTTTCGTAACATTTCCAGGGGTGAGATTCGAACTCGTGACTTCGGCGTCAGAGGTATGGATGTTATCCACTACGCCGGTGTCGCCCCAACAAACATTTACATCTCTAATTGTTATGTTTGTATTCTCCGTGCGTGGAGAATAAATGGAAAATAAATGGAAAATAAACATTTATTTTTAAAACTAAAGTGGTTGAGAACTCACGGTCGCCTCAAGGTTAGTTGGAATAAAGATAGTACGGATGGCTAGAGGAAATCTGAATTCAAAGTATGATTTATAATGCATGTGTTTCAAATTCTGAATTGTCTGTATGTTACTGTACAATTTGGAATTTGAACACATTCAAAAGAAAAAGAAACACAAATACATAAATTAATAACTAAAACGAAAAATATAGGTTGACCAAACTACAATCTGAGGCTTATTTTAGTCTAAAACACATACAAACGTTTCATACTCCAGATCGCCTAAAGCTAAAGAATCTCGAACCGATAAATTGGGTTGCATACATCGAACAGCACAAGTTCAAATTCCGTTATCTGTATCCTGGTAACCTTGTCCACATTCACAGAGATTGTTTGCACTTAGCCCAGCACGTTTGAAGACATGAGGCGAGACATCACGCGAATGAAGTCTCGACCCAAATACATCCTCCCAAACCAAGATTACCAACACCTTAGGGATGGTAGAATATTGCCATCGACTTAAATCTCCTGTATTCCATTTTTGCTTCTATCTAACGATTGACTGTTATAAAATAGGGAAAAATTACGAAAATTACGGAAAAATGAACTAGAAATTAGAAGAAGAATTAGTATCTTCCATTTAATTCCAACTACCTTTGCTTATCTTCGACAGATACGCGTATTTCGTCTACAATGTGCAGACTTCTTCAGTGTCTCGTACTAATAACTCGACTCGGAAAAATGAAGTCAAACGTAAATATGACCTTCCATTGTATCCACCTTTGCAAGTGAGTCAATACCTGGAGTCGTACAATGGTGGGACCCACACAAAGCTTATGATAATGCTTGCATTAAAAAAATCGGGCGGATAAAAAAGATAGAGCGAGACGTACATTTATGCCGGCGCACCCCTCCCATTTAGCGAAAGAACGTAGCCCCAGTAATCCATTCCCGATTACGACTACAAAAATGGTCGAGCTGGTGTAAGCCGTACGCCTGGTAGAGGTGCCATAATTTTCGTTGTTGGTTTCGGCCGACCCCGGAGCATGTTGCGTAGCGACGGGGGATTTTACGAGCTGTATTGCGACCCTGGAGCAGCCAATAACGTTGACATATCGTGGAAAGGAGGAGTGATGGTCCACCGTGTAGTGTTTTGAGATGCGTTGCTCGTTCAATAAATAAACTAAGCTTGTTTGTAGACGGTAGAAGCATCAGCAAACGAGTATCGAATGGGGCGTTTAAGTTGCGCAGACGACTATCGATCCGCAATAGTTCGAAGCTGAATAAGTTGAGATTGAGGTAGTGGCGACTTCGGGCCTTGATGCGGTGTGGTAGTTGAATTCCTGCAAGCGTATGATTTTTCACTTCTGTTGTAAAACCGAACGTTGTGCCACGCGAATTACATCCTTAAGCGCAAACTCGCATGACCTCTCGCTAATTTACAGCTGTTTCGAAATCTATAGAAACAGGTGACGATTTTCTGCGATTTTCGCTTTGTGAGTTCAGAAAAATGTTCGAACAGTTTAACCTGCTTTCGCTAACGTGTAGTGCCACAACGCATAGAGCTTTATCATTGACTTGTTGCTCTTCTGGTACTGTAATCAGCTGCTCAGACCATTGGTCCATTGGGTATAGCAAAAATCAAGGACCATGCCACCATAGATCGTCGTTTATGATCTGACTTGCCATAGTTCCACGTGAAATCCGGTTTGCCGGGTTCAAGTCAGTGAGGACGTGTCTCCATTCGAGTGCTTTGGTCAACCGTTGATTTCGGCGACGTGTTTGGATACGAAGACCTTCCAATTGTTGGACTTTGTTCCGATCCAGTGCAGAACGATTATCGAATATGTCCACACAAGTGCAGGTTCCGTAAATTCTGTCGTCTTGCGTAGCGTATCGACAAGCTGACTTCCAAGTAGGGCAGCGCAGTGTTCCAGTCGTGGAAAGCCTTGTGGATTACCTTATGGCGGCTTCTTACGTGCCGTGATGATGATTTCTGCGACGACAATCACGAGGTTCTATACCGGTAATCGATTCCGGTACACCGATGAGATCGTTCGGAAAGCAGCATCCAAACGCACGGTAGTATGACCGATAGCGTCCGAATTGTCAATTGTAGGTGGAAATCACCTACTCCAGACAACAGTAATAGTAACAACAGCAGCGAATAATTGAAATTTTAGAAAACTTTCCTTCTACAGATCGAAAAAAGGCTGATACTGGTCAGATAAGATAAGCATTTTCTGTATAAAATATTTTGCCGCTGTCGCAGAAAATGGCAATTGGAGACACATATTATAGTTGTTTGAACACTTAGATGGCAAAAAAAGATCCTAACGTGGAGATCCTGAATAGGCGTGATGAAGCTTTACCTTGCCACCGAAAAATGATTCTCTAGCTGACAAAGACTAATTATTGAAAGCGATTAAACTACTTAAAAATTAGTATTAAACAAATAAAAAGAAGGCATGAACATTCTCGTGTTAATCGCAGCTAGTTTTGAATACATTCTTAAGAGGTTATATTATCCTGGGTGCTCGGCCATTGTGAAATTGAAGGAAATAAAAAGATAATAACTGATCTGATGACTGGTCACTGCCCTATTTAGTCTCACTTAAACAAAATTGGTAAAATCGAATCATCCGAATGTAGTTTTTGTCAATTTGAAAATGAAACAGCCGAAAACATACACAGAACGAAATATATATAAGGACAACTGAAAATTTGCAATTCTTTAACTGTTTTCCTTAGAAAGGAATAATTCTAAGGACAATTGTTTTTGCGTTCGCTGGCCTCGTAGGGTATGTGTTCCTTGACTCAGCCTAATATGCAACGATCGATTACATTTTTTATTATAACTCATAAGGCATTTGAGCTGGAAGCAACATTCAACTAGCTATAAACTTGTTAAAATATGTTTATCAAGCCATCTGGTAGTATGTATCACAAAAAGTTACACAACTCATTTTATAAAATGAAAAACTTTCGTAGGATATGAATGTAATGTCGGTTTATGGGTACCAAACTGGGTCTTATCATGGATGCAAGTTCGTCCCATTAGATAGATTTGTTATTGAATCTTGTCTACGTAAGATTTTTTGTATTTTCTCTACTCAATTAATTAATACATTAATTTCACAAATCAAACTATACTTAAATCACAAATCAAACTATACTTAAACTGCTAAGAAACACTTAAGTGATTTTTACATATGATTTAGCTGCCATCCGGCAATCAAAACATTACAATTCATTCCACACAGATTTTGTTCCTTTAGTTTGTGTTAAGATGAGCCATATGAAAAACATTCAACCGAAATTCAGACATTTTTATTGTAAATGTTACCAATAACAACATTTTTACTACGCTTTCCATACAATAGGCCATAGTTGGAAACCTAGAACAAAATATGTTCCTTACATTGGGTCTATGTTTTTCATGTTAAATCATTGTTATTTTACCTTTTCTGTACATCTTGGCTGCATTATTCGATTTATAGGTTCAATTTCGGCAAATTTAGATCATTCGTCGTGATGAGATCATAAAGGCATGGTGTCTAGAAAGTTAAGGAAATCGAAAATTACGCGAAAGTTAACAACTATAAATAGATTGTCTCAATGTCTCAATTGCTTTGAAATAAATCGTCCTGATAGCAATATAATGTTGTTGATTATCAACGAATTAATGACATATTTTTTACATAGGCCGAATCAATGAGCTAGGCTAACATTACATCCCGCTACCCTATGTTTTTAAAACAAATATTACCATTTTTATAATATCACACTCATCAATTCAACCTATATTATGACCGAAAGTTTTGATTATCATTTTTATTATGTGGTTTTCAGAAACCACATATCAGGATATCAGGAGGATATCAGTGATATCAGGAAGGAATTGAATCTTCCAGTGTCTAAACGTCGAGTGCAGCAAATTTTAGGAGTGATAATAATACCAAATATGTGTGTCCGTTTCTCGCTTATTACCTCGACATAAAAAAGCAAGATTGGAATTTGCAGGAAAGTGTCAATTCTGGGAAAATGTGGGGTTCAGCGATGAAAATAAATTCACTTTAGATGGACCGGATGGATCAACTAATTATTGGCAGGACGTAAGACGCGAAAAGCTACAATGGGAATCGAAAAAATTTGGAGGGGGCACTCTGATGATCTGGGTAGTTTTAGTCTTGCTGGAAAAACACCAGAGTGTTTCATTTCGACCAGAATAAATTCTGAAAAGTATGTACAGCCTTGGACGGAGTTTTATTCCATTCGCTCAAAATATTATGGATGACAACATGATATTTCAGCAGGACAACACCGCTTGCCAACACGACTTGTAACACGAAATCTTTTCTTGCGAATAGTAACATCCCTGTTCTCGAATGGCCAGCATGTAGTCCTGGTCTCAATGCAATCTAGAATGGTTGGGGCCGACTTTCTCGGAAGATTTTCAAGCATGGGCGTAGTTCTTCAACTACGAATTACAATTGCCGACGAATAGAGCAAGTTGGACAATATTAGTAAAAATAGTACATCATATCACGACTGCTGGAGGTCATTTAAAACAAGGGAGGAGCAACGCATTATTATTAACTCTTAATTTCATGCAATAAACTACGTTTTTGTTCAAATTTTATCTCTGTCCTTATACTTATGTCCTGTGGAAGAATTTCAAATTATTTTAAATAATTAATTTAGAGTTTGCATCACAAATTAATCAAACCAGTTGAGCAGTGTTTTATGTAAATTATAGAAACTATAAGCGCAACGGAAGCCTTTTCAGTCTTGTCCTTATATTTATTTTAATCAGTGTACTTTACAGCTGTGACGCACTATTCAATCAAAGGGGGTTAATATTTGGAAAAGTGTTACTAGAGCATATCGAAGTTCATTTTAGTAGGATACTAGGCTTTATAACACAAGTCGAGCCTAACTGGGATTGTGTGCTACATCTACCAATGTCTGCCACATGTTAGATGTGGTTGGATACTTGATTAGCACTTATTTAAATCTAGGTCCTACCACAATATTCCTAAGTATTGGACGCAGTGTTTGAAGGGCTCTACAAGCATGACAAAATAAAAATTAGAAAAATTAGGACAAAGTGATAGGTAAATTAAACGTGGTAAGAAAATTGTGCATCGATGACTTTCAGAGCACATAAGAACTAGACATATTTTAACTAAATTATAAACGACTGAAAAAGTTACAAAATGCGCTCTTGAACTAACCGCTCTTGAACTAACACTGACTAGCTAACTAAATAACATAAAGAGACGCAACAACCTCCCAAACTCATTTAAAGGAAACTTCTCCCTCACGCGTCTCATTAGTAAACCATAAAAAATATACTGTTGGGAATACTGAGATTTGTAATATCAGACATTACTAAAACTGGTGGAAAGTTAATAACTTATTTTTGATGTAGAAGGAGATGTTCGCTCATCACCATGATGCACCAAGAGTGAACATTCATGTTTTTGGCTAGAATGAAAGATGTGAAGAGAAAGTGTTGAAAGTTCCGTCAGAGTGCGGCAGGTAGGAAATCTAACAGATGTTTTTGTTTTGATAATTGAGCGAAAGGGCATGTATCCAATGGTACTCGAATCATGGACGTCAACCTTTGCCTAACATCCCACTGCGGGGTAGTTTGTTGCAACGGAACAAGTTCGCCACTTCATCAGGCAAAAATTGACGCATGGAAAGACGCTCATGTACCACTGTGGCTTGTATAGTTTTCTAGCGATCTATTGTGTGCACTCTGTTTATTGATGCGCACATGGGAGAGGAACTCTCTCCTTTTTTGGGTTTGTTTTGATTCGCAACGACTGACGATCACTAAAATTTTTCTCGTCGTCTCCAACGTAGAGACCTCGGAGAGAAACACCGTGGAGCGATGGGATACTGATCCCCACCAGTATAATTAATGGTTACCACCATTTATGGTTTTTACATACATTAATTGTTATGTTATGTATTCTCCGCTTATTTTTGATTCCAGAAAACTGCTCAAAAAGACTTTCACAGCACATAAATGACAAATTAAACTATAAAAACAGAAGAAAACATACTAACAAACTAAATAACACAAAGACGAAACGACACCATACAAAACAGTAGACATGAACATAAGTGAGAGAAAGGGGAAGCTTGAAAATGTAACATCTTTTGAGGGAGCGTCAACAGCGTCTTTATGGACGATATAGGTTTTAAAAGTTATAACATTTTGAGAGGCACTCCAATGATTCTATTTGAAAACAGTTCAATTAAATGCAAACTTGAGCTAATTTATTTAGCTATTCTCTGAAAACAATACTTTTTTAAACTAACATAATAAATTCTCCAAAACTGGCAACACAGTGCCGCCCGATTTCATTCTGAGCAAATTTCTCCGAGCTGCTACCGTCTGG
This sequence comes from Aedes japonicus, assembly GCA_034211315.2. Lineage (NCBI taxonomy): Eukaryota > Metazoa > Arthropoda > Insecta > Diptera > Culicidae > Aedes > Aedes japonicus. Next base: position 8,598 of record JASCZW010005201.1, read on the forward strand.
AACTCTCTTCTTCTCTCGCTCAGCGCGCGTAGCTGCAATGATTTTCGTCAAACAAATTTCTTCCCAGCAGCATACGATGGTGATGTTCTGCGTCGAACGGAACGGTAGATCGTGTCGTACGCGGACTACGATCAACGAGCGCAAAGAAGTAGAAGAAAAAGCTACCATTGAGGCTGGTTGGCTGGCTAGAAGAACCAGTTTTCCAGTTCTTTATTCCTGAAAGGTGCCATCGAAATTGGCCCATTCCAGGTGCGGAGTGAAGTGAGAAAGGTGCATTTCTTTCCCATAGAGCGCTGCTGGCTGCTCAAGTGTTTAAAACGGAGGAAAAAAAAGTGCAATTGTGTGCAGCAAGTGTGACAATACTGATAATGGAAAATCAGAGATGAAAAACGATTGCAGACGTGCAACGAAATATAAACCATTCCTCGGAGGAGACAAAAGTCGGGAAGAAAATCAAACTTGTACCACGGGAGAAGACATTACTCCCGGAGAACCGGGTCCGAGCGACGAAAACGCAAAACCTGTGCCTCCAGCGGCCAAGAGTCAGTCAGTCAGTCAGTCGCTACAATAGCGTAAGCAGCCGAGCTCGCCGTATCTGACTGGGCGCAGCGTGTTTGTGTGTGAGAGCTCCTAGGTGATTGTGGTGGTGGTGGCGATGGTGTCGTGTTTTAGGTAAATAGCCTGAATCTAAATCAATGAATCGTGTAGTAGACTAGAGTTGTGTATTTTTTTCCCCGCCGTCATTCGTTCATTCGCTTCTCGCTTGTGCTCTTTGGTCCTCTCGCGCGGCGCGCGGTCAGCATCTCTCGTAAAATTTGTATCGCGGGTAAGAACGGACGATTCGCGGGTAACAGGTACGATGCGCGGGGGTTGACGACAGAAAAATTCTGACGTTGACGTTTGTGTGGAATTTTCAGTGCACCGCTTGCTCCGGTAGGAAGATTTAACTTAACGGTTGTGTTGTGCAGTAGACTGAGCAAACGTTCAAATAATTGTGTGGAAAACAAGTGAAATACCTACTAGGAAACAAAACAAGGCATACGCGCCTGAATGGATTTTCATTGTGTTGCTGCAGCGACCGGAGACAAAATTCTTCCACGGTGACGGCGTTGGCGGAGGAGCAGCAGGGGTGGAAAAGGAAGTAATTAGATGCAAAACGCAAGGCAGTCGAACGAAACAAAAATCAGCAGCGTTGTTCTGTTTGACGGTCTGGCGACGACGCGAGACGACACAAAACGGACGGGGGCCATGCAGTCAGTGTACCGAGAGAGATTGATAAGTGGTGTAATATAAGAAGGTGAGAACCCGAATGTGATGTGTATTGTAAGTAGCAGAGGCGGAGAGGTGTATGCTCCTACACCGATAGTTAAGTCAGGCCGCGAGAGAAGGCTTGGTCGGATTTTTAGAGGTGAATGATTCAATGAACTCTGGGCGGGTTGTCCGTTTGGCCGCAATCGGTTGCTCATAAGTACGTGCTCCAAATCTGCTGCTCGGCTTGGATTTGGAATCTTGATTTTGATGGAGGCTTATTTAAGATTGATAGTGAGTTGCGTTATTTATTGCTTGTGTGTTTGCTGGATGCGTGTAAGATTTTGCATCGCCCTTAGATATATCTGAATCACGCCAAAATGTACTACATATTCATAACGTAAATATAACGGGGAAAGAAAGAGACCCTCAGGGCACCCTAGTGAAACGATTTGGATAGGAAGCATGGGACTGCCTCCTCCTTATTTCAAAATTTCGCGGAACGAGGGCGGGCTCTTCGACCCCCATCTATTGGGTTTATTTTGTCAATCGATGGCTCAATTCTAATGCTGTGAGCGTGAACTTGCTTTTGGAAGGAAATTCTCTTCCCTATACTCGCGGGTTTTGCGTAAGTGTATCTGCTTACGGGCCCACCCAAACGTTTTTGGTCCTTCATACAGGAGCTTGATGATCATAAACAACTATAGAATCCTGATCAAATCGTTTTTCAGATTATTCCACTGCTATGGAAAGTTACCTTGCTATTACAGCATCATCCTATCATACCCCGTTCTGCAAAGAGAACTTGACAAAATCCGAGATGAAAATCGGAAAAGCAAGTCAAATGTCGTAAATTCGACATTCATTTGTACCTACAGGCATACCAGAATTGTTACTAGGCCTTCCATTACAAGGAATAAGTATTAGGAGCGGTTACGAAGAAAAAAACAATTCGCTCAGATGCTGCCTTAGTTGGTTAGTAATTTTAAGGTTTTAATAGAAAAAATCGTAACTTTTATATACTTTCGATGTGTATCGCTTTTACCATCACAAAAACAACCTACAACAGTTTTTGCACCGAAAATCCAAAATTTAAGCCTTACAGGGTTAAAGGTGGGTCCTCTCTTAGCTCAGTCGGTAAATTTCTCGACTTCCTGGGCATACAGTGGTGGTCACGAAAATAAGGCCAACCCTTCACTCGAAAATTCACAATGAAAAGCATCACAAGAAGAGCTCACTCTATCTGTCGTTAGAGGAACAATGTTAGTGACAAATTAAGTTGAAAGTAAATCTGCTATGTGTCTCTCGTGAATGTAGAAAGACTTATTTATCCAGCATCTGTCAAATTCGGTTGGACACGAAAATAAGGCCACATAACCGGATCCGCTCAAATTCGAAATATTAGAAAGAAAAATCGTTGTAGGCTGTGTTGAACTGGTCAGTAATAAAATAACACTTGATAAACAATATATTCGTTCTATTTATGTTTGATATACAGTAAGAATGGGACGTGCAATTCATTGTTTTCATTCGGAGAGGCAATTGATTCTGAAATGGCATAGTGAAGGTAAATCTCAAAGAGAAGTCGCTAGAATGGTTGGGGCATATCGTTGCATGGTGCAAAATGCACTGAAAGTACAAAACAATATTGAAAACCGCGAACCTAAATGTAAAACAAGAAGTCCTACCGACCGTCGAATCGGTTATGTCTCCAAATGTGATCCCTTCAAATCAGCTACAGCAATAAAGCAGGAGATTCAGCTTGAAATTATTGCACGTACTATTCGCAGAAGACTTCAAGAGCAGAATTTACACTCAGTAAAAAGAATATTCGAAACAGGCTAAATTTTGCGAAACAACATTTGAATTGGTCTGGTCCCGATGGCATAAAAAAAATAGCGGAACGTACTATGGAGTGACGAAACAAAATTGAATTTATTTGGATCGGATGGTAGAACGTACGTCAGACGACCACGACCACTAAGAAGACGGTCAAACATGGAGGCAGTTGCATTATACTATGGGGATGTTTTCCTATCTACTGGATTAAGCAGATGATGGATGAACACGAGTATACAATATTCTCGAAACTGTAATGCATCCATACGCAGAGGAAAATATGCCTTTAAAATGGGTATTCCAATAGGATAATGACCCCAAACACACTTCTCGCAGAGCTAAATAATGTTTTGCAAGCAACTCCATCGATATTCTTCCTTGGCCATCACAATCACCCGACTTAAATCCAATTGAGAACCTCTGGAAAGATCTCAAAACGGCAGTATCTGCATACAATACTTAAAATAAGCAGGAATTATGGGAAGCGGTTCAAAAGGAGTGGGCTTCGATCCCTGTAGAGCGATGTCAGAGGCTTGTCGAGCCCATGTCGAGGCGATGCAGCGCTGTTGTGAAAAATAACGGCTGTGCAACGAAGTACTAGCAAAGTGGAATGAAAAAAAAATTAAACGACAAGAAAATACTGCAAAATAAAGTTATTTTCACATATGGCCTTATTTTCATGACCAGGGAATTTATTGTTATACTTTTATTATTTTCAAGAATAAATGCAAATTATTTTGAGCCTGTACAAATAAATGATTATTAAAAAAAATGTAAATTATCAATAAATATGGTACAATTTTTTTTTTTTGCACTGAGAGAACTCAACTTCTTCACTAACAAAATCTAGCTCATTCAAAAATTTCGTTAAAAATAGTAAATTTTCGCCGCCAAAACGCACATTGCCTTATTTTTATGACCACCACTGTATAGGGTGTGATTGTATTTGCCACAAAATCATACTAATGTAAAAATGGTACCTATCGAAAGCTTGCAATTAATATCTGTGGAAGTGCATTTAGAACACAATGTTAATAGCAAGCAATAAGCTTTAAATGCTAAAAAAAAACAAAAAAAAGTGTTAAAGGTTACCCTGCTTCACAATGAAAAACTACCATCACACCTTGTAAGTGGCCCCAACAGTTTCCTTAATGATGGTCTAAATCAGTTCTAAGGCAGCGTTTTCAAATATGGTGTTTTACCAGTCAAGTAAACCACCATCACATATTGTGAGTGGTCCTTCCTGATGGTTTAAATAGGTTCAAATCGGCTCTCAATAGTTGTTTGAAGTACCTTGTCTGATCAATAAATATTCACCATCACCCGTTGTGAGAGACCCAAGCAGTATCCTCACTGATGATATAAATCAACTACCAAAAATTAAGTTTGTTTTCGAATAAAAAACCGAACCGCCCCTTGAAAGTTTTTCTATAATCTTTCTAATGAATATCCTTCATCACACTGTTCACAAAATCACATGTTGTGAGTGGCATCCTTACCGTCGTTTGAAATCGGTTTAATACGGCTTTTAAGTACAGTTAAAAATCTTGTTTTCCCAATTAAGTAAACCACCATCACACTTTGTGAGTGGCCCCAACGCACAGAAGTTCCTCCAGAGGACAAAAATCCAAGAAAAAAAAATGTTTTGCATGAATAAAACTGACTACTCCTGCATATTCAAGAATAAATGTTCTGTCCAAAATTCTATCTAAAGATTGGACTCGGAAAAAATGCGACACTTTGTTGTTGGTGTAACTTTTTATCGCGTGGGTCAAAATTAATTTTGGGTAATACTAGTTTAGAGTGTTATGTTTATGTGTGCACAATTTATCGCGATCTGTCAAGTAGTTTTCAGGATGCATTCGAAACAAGAAGAGCAAATCTTGGGCGCGGTGTTCGATAATCCTGGTCAGTCGCATAGATGGGTCGGCAAAAGGCTTGGAATCCACCATTCCACCGTGTCCCGCGTTGTGGAGATGTTCCAGGAGACGAAGACCATCGAGCGGCGCGCTGGAAGCGGCCGAAACCCGAAAACGGAATAACCAGAGAAGGCACGGGAGATAAGGCAGTACTTTAAGAATAACCCGAACCTTTCCACCCGAGACGTGGCCAAAAAGGTCAGTTCGTCGAAGTGGTTCGTCCAGAAGACCATGAAGCGGGCTGGGCTATGTGTTTTTAAGGTCAGGAAGGCGCCAAACCGGACTGTCAAGCAAAACACGGTGGCCAAATCGCGTGTGCGGAAGCTGTACCGTGAGTGGCTGGTCAGGCTAGGCTGTCTCGTCATGGACGACGAGACATATATCAAGGCGGACACCAAACAAATCACCGACCTTGAGTTTTTTTGTCAGTACATCCCGCATAGAGGTTCCGGAAAAGCTCCGGAAGAGAAAGATGGACAAATTCTCGAAGAAGTACCTGTTGTGGCAGGCGATCTGCGAGTGCGGACGGTACAGCAAACCGTTCGTTACAACCGGCACCAAAAACGGGCAGATTTATCGAGATTTTATCTGCCCTTCCTCCGCTGTCACCGTAGTCCAATGCTGTTCTGGCCGGATCTCGCTTCGTGCCATTACGCCAAGCCTGTAAGGGATTGGTACGAAGCGAAGGGCGTTAATGTGGTCCCGAAGGAGGCGAACCCGCCAAATACACCAGAACTTCGTCCGATCGAAAAGTTTTGGGCGATAATGAAGAAGAAGTTGAAGAAAATCGGAAAAACATTCAAAACCGATGAAGCTTTGAAGAAAAACTGGGAGAAATTGTGTAAGGAAGATGGACAAAGCCTCGCCCAAGATCTCATGAGCAGTGTTAAGAGAAATGTACGAGCATTCAGCTTGGGGGAGGAAATTCAATAAATAAATTATGCCAAAACATAGTTAATATATAGTTATTTAATCCCCGAAAATTTGAGAAGTATCCGATTTAAAATGAATTTTTGGTGATCATTTTTATGTGTCTCATTTTTTTCGAGTCCAGTCTTTATTATTATTTATTAAAAATAAACCACTTAGTATCTTTAATTTGTATACAATTTAGGTTAGTGGAATTTGTCTGAAGTTAGTGAGTCTGCAGTGAAGACTCTCCTTGATAACTCAGGTGCCAAAGATAACCAAATCGTATAATTGGATGCAGATGAAGCGCTATGACTGAAGCAAAACTTACGAAACATCGATATTTCTTGCTCAGAGAGATAACTAACAAATAGACGTCTTGTGACATTTTTCCTTGTTGTAAAAAACTGGACTGGGGTCCAAAAAAAAGTGTTATCCAAAAAACCAAAATGCAACTGAAAATTCAACCGAAATTGGCTTACAGAGGGTCAACATCATAGTAAGAATTAGTAATATCTTAAATTAATAACCGATTCAACTTCGAGCACTACGGTTTCCAGGACCTAGTCGCTGGGATGGTGTGGGTGGTCTGCAATCGCAGCCATGGTCGTCTTCACAGACCTTACCATGCGCACCCATGGACCTCCGATGCAAGGCGCCAATGGTGGATTGAACATCCACTTCGTTTCCGAATTAGTGAAGGTTATTGCACAGTGATTGTAGATTACTTGGAGCTGTTGTTGTTGTAGGTTGTTTTCTTCAACGAAATTAGTCCCGTTGTCGGAACAAAATGTTCCAGCTGATCCTCTGCTCGCCACAAATTTCGTGATAGTCATTGCACATGGCTGAGTAGACAAGCCGTGAACAACCTCGAGGTGTACTGCTCTGCCTGCCAAGCACGTGAAGAGCACTACCCAACGCTTGACTAAGTTACGACCTTGCTTGACGAAAACGGGACCGAAATAGTCCACCCCAGTGTGTGTGTGTGTGTGTGTGTGTGTGTGTGTGGCCGTACGAAAGCAGTTAGTCGAATTATTGGAAGTGGGGTCATAATCGGTGGCCGTAGTTCCGACTTTTGGATTTGACAGTGTTGGCATTGCTTATCCACCTTTGCAACTACCGCGCGTAGTTGAGGAAGTCTGAACCGCTGCACAGTGGGCAAGAACTGATGAAAACTAAGGAAAAAATCTGTTACTTTTGTCGCTTTTAAGCGCGGCTTGTAAACAAGGTCATTTCCGCTTGGAAATAGTCTGGGAAATCGAATGGAACTGGTTTCAATAACCGCACGGATATGGTTGTGGAGTTATAGAGGTTATTTTACACCACTTCCCTTTATATTCTTGAATAGTTTATAGATATCTTTGCACGGAGAGGCTCAAGATCAACAAAATAGTGCTAATCCCATGTGAAATTTCCTGGAAAATCGAATAGAAGCTGTTGCAACTACCGCACAGCTTTGTGAACGAAGATATGGCTGGTTTTACCCTACTTTCCCTTGTATCCTTGAATAATTTATAGATATCTTTGCTCGGAGTCGCTCTAGATCAACAAAATAGGACTAGTCCTATGTTAAATTTCCTGAAAAATTGAAAACAGGTTGTTTCAACCACCGCACGCGCTGTCTTAGCTCATTGACCACTGTTTCGTGGTTTCCATATAGATAACGAACGTGATAACTTCATACACGCAATTCTGTCACTCGCTGACCTTTTGGGAGGAAAATTGGAAACCTCACGTCTTCAGTTACCAGTTGGTGCAGCCACGATTCCGTTATTCATCCGAAGAATTCCATCGTCCTCGAGCATCGGAGACATCCTGTTCAGCGCACTCGATCTATTGATCAGCTTCGGTTGTTCAGGGTGTTCTTTGTTGTAGGTGAGCGTTGCGTGCTCGTCCGCGTATTCCTGCATCTGCGTCTGTCTCCAAATCAGGATTTCCGCCTCTTTCAAATGTTCTTGCGTCAATGAACCCCTCCGACTTGATTCCCTAGAATCTTCGGATCGCTCTGAAAACGTACCCAGCTGTACGGTGGTGCCTCGACCATCTGGAGAACTGTTCCATGTTTATTAATGGCTGTGCCATGGTGATGGCGATGAAGAAAGACTTTACGGCGATCCCCCTCCGTAGTAAACTGCTCAGAAAACTGGGTACAGTTTACCAGCAGGCTTCTGGATTGGAGGTTGGACCGTCTCCCCTTTCGTCGCTTGGTTTGCTACATTATCCTTGGTCGGGACTTTGTGCCATTCATCCACGATAGTCGTCGACAGAATCTCTTCCACTCAGAAACCGACGAGCTGATGGTAGCGGCGAGTTTCGGATCGTAGCCACGCGAGGACTGTTGCAGAATCTGATCAGAGATATTTTGCGGCCACTGGTATTTTCAACGCCTTGCAGATACTATCCAGCAGTCCGATTAAGGCCGCTTGTAGCTCTAGCCCCGCTATTGATAGGGGATGTCTGTCTGTCTGAACCTTATAGACTCGATATCTATGGAACGGTTTTTGGGACCGGAGAAGGTTCCTATGTTAGTTAGAAACCCCTCCCTTCTCTGGAAGGGGGAGCTCTCATATAAAAGAAAAACACATTTCTGCAAAACTCGAGAACTAATCAATCAAATGGATCCAAATTTGGCACCTAGGGGTTTTTTTGGAGAAAAAAAAAATCTCTTGTGGTTTGATATAAACCCCACCCCACCCCCACCTTGAAAGAGAGGTTCTCATGCAAATAAAACAAAAGCTTATGCATAACTCAAAAACTTATCAAGCAAACGGAACCAAATTTGGCATATAGGGGTTTTCCGGAGGCAAACAAATGTTCCTCCTCTCTCTGGTAGGGGGAGGGGGGGTTTATACAAATGAAACACAATTTTAAACCAAACCAAACGGGTTTTTGGGGCCGAAGAAGGTTCTTATGATGGTTCGAGACTCCTCCCCCGTCGGGAAAGGGGGGCTCCCATACAAATCAAACACAAATTTACGCATAACTCTGGAACTAATCAAGTAAATAAAACCAACTTTTTCCTGTGGAGATTTTTGGAGACCAAAAATGTTTCTATAGTGGTTTGAGACCCCTATCTTCTCTGGAAGAGATGGCTCTCATACAAATGAAACAGAAATGTCTGCATAACTCAAGGAAATGGCACCAAATTTGGCATGTGGAGCTTTTAAAAGGCAAAACATGTGTCTACGGTGGTTCGCGACCCCTCTTCTTTTTGAAAGGGGGGGGGGGGGCTCCCATACAAAAGAAACAGAAATTTCTGCATTACTCAACTATTCAAGCAAACGGAACCAAATTTGGCATCTAGGGGTTTCTGGAGGCAAGATTTTTTCTATGGTAGTTTGAGACTCCTCCACTCTCTGAAGGGGGAGGGAGAAGAGGGGGCTCCCATACGAATGAAACACACATTTGTGCATTACTGGAGAACGAATCAAGCAAACGGAACCAATTTTGGCATGTGGGGATTTCTGGATGCCGAGTTTTGGTTTCTATGGTGGTTCGAGACCCTTCCCCTCTCTGGAAAGGGGGGGAGGCGACTCTCATACAAATGAAACAGAAATTTCAACCAAACATGAGAATTATCCAGGCAACTAAAACAAAATCAGTGCTACATTATGCACAAGAAGTCAATCTAAGGTTTTGCAAGAGAAAATTACGTTCAAACTGACGTGCCCGAAAAAAGCCAGACTGGTTCAATTTGAGGTGTCAAATTATGGGCTTTGCAAGTGTATTGATGTTGACCGATTCCAGAAATGTTCAAAGTGGTATTTGGCTAATCTCTTAATCTACTCGCACTACACCAACGTGGAGCCCCAATAATAGAATCTACTTTACTTTCCCCACAGGAAAAGACCCACTCGACGTTGAATTCTTCTCGACCTTTATTCCGGAAAGCACTTTCAAGGTAGTTTCTAGATCTAACCTAACTTTCCGTGCAAGAAAAGCCAACTCTCATTCTGCCCGTTCCCTCTCCATATCGGTTGTATAAAATCCAGTCACCAAATCCTGCTTATCGAAAATGGATACCTATGTACTTACTACTCCTTCGAGTGAGTAAGAGAAGCGCTAGAACCGCCGTACAACCATTCATAGAAGCTACCTTGGAAGTAATGCTGAAATTGAGTGAGTGCAGCTCGAACACCACCAACCTCACCCGAGGTTCCTTTCAAATGCGACCGAGTTATTATGTTTACGGGAAAATACACATTCGATCCGATGGAACCGGGAATGGGATGATGGTTTCTGGTGGGGGGCGCAAACACCATGTGCCAACGGGTTTTCCTCACGTTTGTTCGCTTAAAAGTTCGGCGGCAGCAGCGGCGATATCGTTGACGTCAGAGACAGAGAGGCTGACAGAGAAAGATAGCGAGTGCGAGCGAGAAGCGGCGAATGTGTAAGTTGAATGGTGTGATATTAACTGACTGTGGGTGCTTCCGAGCAAGGTCAACCGTTTGCACTGCTGGTGATGACAATGATGGGCTGCCGTTGTAAACAAAGACATTTCGACGAACAACCGGTGAAGCGGCAGCTTTTGGGCTAATCAGGTGATCTTCACAGATGTTCGACCGAGACTTGCATAATAATTCGACAACGACGTTTCATCAGGGCCTAACTGCCAAACGTAGAGAATGGCTTTTTTTGCGAATTTCTTGTCTTTGAAAACTCGCCTCATCAATCATCTTTGTGCCTCGACAAAATCTTTGTCGAACTGCAATTTTGTTAGTTTGAAATGGCGCTTTTTGGCAATGATTTTCCTAAACATCCGTGCTTGCTATTTTAGTTCTGGCTCCAGAATAGAAAAAAATCGTGCAACTTTTGCATCCCATTACATTTTCCACTGCCATTGCGAGCGCAGCTGAAAGGGATCATCAATCCGTTGTTAGCTCATTCTCAGGGCTAATTTAAAAACGGTGAATCATCGCAAATCGTTCCCGGCTGGCTGTGCTGGCTGCATTAAACCGATTCATCAGTGTCTATGTGTTTGTGCACAAATGCACTTACAGTAAGAGGGCTCGCATTATTATCTACCCAGATATTACTGGGTATGCACTTGGTGGAACGTGACGGCGGCAGTCGCCGGGTAGCGACCGGTCCGTTCTGATGCAAATTACGTTGACATTGGGAGCTAACAGTTAGTAGCGGAGACTCCGACCGTTAAGTATAGTTGTCCTACGTTAGCCAACGGTTGCCCCTTGAATGGGCCACTCTGGCGATCAAGATACGATGCATCAAGTTGCAAACGGCACTTAGGAACTACGAGCGAGCGAACGCTCAGGAGACTTGCTGCCATTGTTCTAATACCTAAACCGCCAAATGACGTGACACGCGATGGAAGCACTGACTTCCAACTTTGTTTACGCAGCCTGTGGCGTGCGTAGGGTTTCTGTCGTTTGTGGATAATTGGTTTGTTAAACCTGGTCAAATTCTCATGAATGTCATGCATAGAAAATTGTCCTTGAGATTTCCAGTTGGTGAAATTGAAAATTAATTTTTATAATTTTGTTAAGACGCTTGGGAGGGTTTTCTCAGTGGCATCTCGTTGGTTCCAGAAGGTACTGGCAATACTACTCTTGCGGTAAACTTAACAATTAAAAACAAAGTATCCTATATTAATCAACGTTTTTATTATTTTTAATTGATGATATGATAATGATATGTACTACCACTCATTGTTGCACGGAAACCAAATCCAACAGGAAAGGTCTGTCTTCTCTGTTTGACTAAATCAAGCTATTATAACTACTGACTGTCCTCATCATGTCATTGTATGAAGGGCCAAGTAACGGGTTGAATGGATTAATAGGCAACATCACATAAATGTATCCACAGGGTTATCAAATCAATCCTTAAAACAAAAAGATTAAACAATTGGTCAAACATGCGAGCTATTGAAATAGAGGATGCTCGAATGAGCGGGGCGAAAAGCCCGCCATTTATCCACAAACTTTTGGCTAGGGGGATTTGGCATTCCTACCCTAAACATCCAATTCGCTTCAATCGGGTGCCCTGATGGTCCCTATCATACCCCAAGTATATGAGTTTATACGTAAGAAAATATAATATATGTATGTATGTTCAAAATAGTGATTTGTTATTAAGAAGAAAATTAACTGTGTATTTGTATCTTACTAGTGCTGGAAAATCTGAAAACCAGACATCATTCCTATGATAATAGATACAATTTCAATTAAATATATTTATTTATTTTTCTTCTGAAAAGCAACAGATTATTCTATAAGACATGTTATCAAAAGTTTTCCTTATACCGTTCTACTTACATTTCAAAGATATCAATTGGAGTGATCAAAGAGCCAGTTTGATGATTTCTGGAATAAATGGAATTCTAATCGTAATTTTACCACACACCTATTTAAAAATAATGCTGCACTGTTTATGAACGCAAGGCAGTTTTCTATGGAAATAGTAATTGAAATTTAGGAGTGTCATTTTAACGTAAATGTTACGCTAAAATACTTTAAAACAAATTGAGCCTTCAATATTTGTTATGCTGCTGCATGCTTTTAAGATAAATGATGATCTCAAAGCGTGCTAAATTTATTGATTAAGTGACAATTGAAACTTTAAAATGCAATTCCAAGGTACACGATCTTCAGTCGCACCCCCTCACAATTTCAAGTTGACTACATTTCCTAGGCTACGCAACTAGCGTCACCATGTTTCATCTGACAGTTTTTGTTAGCATATGACTAGTGGAGTCGTGAGCTAGGAACTTGACCGGAGGCCAGCCGCACCCTCCTTCCAGGTTGTCAACTCACCATTTGAAGCCTTGGTTTAGGTTCCTGCCAAGAAATGTGATGTGATGTGATAGGATGCCACATCCAGTGTAAGACTTGCTATGGCGTATAGTTCCTCGCAATGTAATGATCAAACTGTACAGACCTGTAATCCTCACTATTCTATTATATGAAGGGCTAAAAACGGGGATGTAGACCGAACGCACGTACATGCAACACTCTGAAACGATAGAGAATAGCTTTCCAATGAAACGTTTTAAGGTTCCATAAAGGAAATAAGAAGAACCTGCTTTTGTATTTCTTACGATGCTCTCTCATGTTTTCACTCATTCCTGAAACAGCCGATTTGTCCGGCAGTAAAACCTGATATCTGTATGATTTTTTTTTTTGTAACGGATACTGGCAACCCTTTCGAGTACAGGAACAAATTGAAAAAGTTATCAGTTGATTTTCAGCAGTTATGGCGAACACAGTTAATCAACTACACTCGATGCACAGTGGTAAAAAAGTACCTGAATCGCGAAAGAATTCGATAATTCAGCTCCAAGTAGCACAAGGATAGTGAACAATAGCATTTTTTATGTGAAAATTCCTGGGAAATCGAAAGGAAGAGGTACCACTTGCTGCAAAATTCAGTGGACGGAGATTTGGGCTGATTTTACATCAATTCCCCCGTATTTTCTAATAATGCCCAGTAATCTATGTTTGGGGGAGTCTGGTAGTCAAAATAGGCCTACTCTTATGAAGAATATCCGTTGAAATTGAATAGAAGTGGTTGCAGCCACCTTCCCCCAAGTTTTCGAATATTGTTCATTATTCTAAGGGCGGTGGGGTCTGCGGTAGTCAAAATAGGCCTATTCTTTTGTAAAATTTCTCTAGAAAATCGAATGAAAGTGGTTTCAGCCACCGCACGGGTCGGGAAACAGAGGTATTGGGCTTATTTTACCCAAATTCCCCGTATTTTTGAATTTTGCTGAATTATGTATGCTTGAAAGGGTCTACGGTAGTCAAAATAAGCCTAATATTATGTAGAATTTTCCTAGAAATCGAATTGGTTGCAATAATGAACAATATTCGAAACGGGGAAGTGGGGTAAAATCAGCAATATCTCCGTTACCCGACCCGTGCGGTGGCTGCAACCACCTCCATTCGATGTTTAGGGAAATTCTACATAAGAATAGGCCTATTTTGACTACCGCAGACCCCTCCAAGCATAGATTACTGAGCATTATTAGAAAATACGGGGGATTTGGGGTAAAATAAGCCCAACAAGTCCACTGAATTTTGCGGCAAGTGGGACCCATTCCTTTCGATTCCCCAGAAATTTTCACATAAAAAATGCTATTGTTCACTAACCTTGTGGAGCTGAATTATCGAATTCTTTCGCGATTCATGTACTTTTTTGCCCCATGCCGATGCAAAGAAGTTGGATTTCGTGTCTGCTGAACTAAGCCGATCTTCTAGGCACTCGCTAGAATCTCAAAAATCACATTTTTTTAATAATTACCTACCATGGGAAATTTATTAAAAGCAATTATGTATCTTGGCTTTCTTTTATCACCATCCGAATAAAGTCCAATTTTTTTAATGCAAACGTTAGGCTGAATATTCAGTTTGACCCTAGAGAAATGTGATGTATGATCAACTACCGTGTTGAACTTTTTCCGACGTTTCTCGTAGATGACACACATCAATAAATGTTCAGTCATCAATACGGCGGCACTGACTCTAGTACCGTCCAGTCTAAGCTTGTTAGTAATATTAAAAAAAAAAACAATCTTAAAAAAAACAATTTTAATTTAAAAAAAAACAATCTTAACAAAAAATACTTTAACAGACCTTCAACTACATGGAAAACCAGGAACTCTCAGGGAATTGTTTTCAACATGGAAAAACATTGAATCCTCAGGGAAATTTTATCTTCCTCAGAGTTTTTTTTTCGGCTAATCATGATTCACAATGTTTTAATCATTATTATTTTCAGTGTAGTAAATGCACAACGAAACGTTTCTGAAGGATTTCACCTTCGGTTCGACGTGCAATCAATAAGGCTTTTTGACGTTTAATCACCTTTCCCTTTTTCTAGCACATGCCGAGGAATGAAGGTTTGTTTTCCTCCAAAAGATTGTCCTTCTTACTTGCACTCCTTTGTTTTAAATGCCACTGTAGTGTGCGTGCGTTCAAAGTCACTAAGCCTAATTGAATATATTTGCACGCACACTATTCCACCATTTTATTCACGCGAGTGCTGTGGCTATGGATGGTGTTAGAAAAAGCAACTCAACATTTGTACCCGTTAAAGACGTAGGTGTCATAGTCGATCACGCCATAATTTCGATTGCAAACGTGTCAGCCTTTCACCGATTTTGTTTAATGTTTTTTTTTTTAAAGAAGAGAAAGATGTGCGTATTTTGAAAAAAATGTTTCGGGATGGTGACATATCCAGTAAGCTGCAAATAAAAACGGATAAGATTGCCTACGTAATCATGCGCCGTATTTGAAAACAGGGCTCGTTGAGCGAGTAAACCACTGTAACTTTTTTGTTGCTAGTTTCGATGAATCCCTTAACAAAATAACGAAGAAACAGCAGCTGGATTTAAACGTCCGTTTTTGGGACTCCGTAAGTACTCGTTATTTAAGCTCCCGGTTTCTAACTGGATCGCGCGCCCTCGATCTATTGAATGAATTCCAAAGAGGGCTAAGAATGCTGGACTTGGGATTCCATGGATGGTCCAAACGTGATTTGGGCCTTTCTTCGTGAACTAAAACTGGAGCTTTCCTGGGATGCCAAGCCTCTTGATTTGGGTAGTTGTGGGCTCCACATAATGCAGGGTGCATTTGAAGACGGATTTCAGTCAATGGAATGGCTCATTCAAAGACGTTCCTGCTAGGAGGGCAATGTACGTCCAGGGTGGCCACAGACTCGGGAAAATCGGGAAATGCGGGAATCCAAAATCATCGGGAAATATGCGGGAAAAAGGCGGGAATTTCAAAAGTCATCAGGAAATTTTGTCAAATGGAAGGAACCATGCTCTCACCTTCTTCAAATGATTTGAGTAGCATTTTTGTCATTTACTCGGTCCACCGATCTCATTGTTCAGCCTGTTCAAAACGTACCGCTTAGAGCATCTTCAGCGGTGGTCTATTTTAACATCTTTATAGTTGATTTGCATCAGCAAACTTAAAAAGAACCAGCTAAAACAGACCAAGTTTGCGTTCCCCGCACCGGTGTAGTATTTCTTGTTGTTAAACCCACCAACACCTATCACCTTGTCAGTCATACAATATCCAGAGATCAGAAGTTTTGTTTTTTTCAGAAAACGAGGATTTTTGGCAAACTTTTTTCCATGGATTGGTTTGAGTGGTGGTGAGTGTGTGAAAACATGCATCTCATTTAAACGAATTTAGATAGTGCTGATAGTGATAGATAGCGCCACGCCAACCTATGACAAGAAGCACTTTATGTGAAGTTTCAACATTCCAACGAATATGATCCTAGACATTATGCGACAACTAGAGTCATCTGATGACTTTTTCCAGCAGTTGCGATGCAGCTGGATATGTTGGCCTTAGTGTTACATAGGTGCGCTGCAGCCTAACGGATGTTGGCGTATGTCCTCAGCTAGTTCTCTCGACGAAAACTTGGGGGTGGTGACCCTAAGGAATTTTTGCAAATCTGTCCATAAGACTTACGGCCCGCAGTAGTTACACCCCCAATATCGGAAAAGGTTAAGAAACTGATGGACAAAAATTATTTCCCAAAAGTTCGAAAAAAATCTTGTAAATTCATTGCACTTAGAAACTCAGGGAACTTATCAGAAGCTCGGTATACTTTTTAGATTTGACTTAGACTTTCCCGAGGTTTAGCTATTCTCTTTGATGTCAAAGGAACATACCATAAAATCAGGGAACTTTCCAGAAAATTGGGGAGCTTTCCAGAAATTAAGGGTTCTTCCTAGAAGTTCAGACAACTCTCCTGAAATTCAGATTGCATCCTAGAAATTCAGGGAATTGTCCACAAATTCAAGGAGCTTACCACGAGTTCAGGGAAGTTTTCAAAAGTAAAGGGTTCTTTACAGAAGTTTAGTAACTATCCAGAAATTAGGGGGCTTCCAGAAGTTTATAAAGCTTATCAGATTATTTTGGGTATTTTTCAGAAGTTCATAGAACTACTCAAGATGTTCAGGGAACTTCCCAAAAATTCAAGGAACTTTCCAGAAAAATAAAGAACTTCCAATAGAGAACAGTCAAGAAATTCACGAAGCTTTTCAACAGTTTGCGGATCTTTCTAGAGGTTTAGTAAACTTTTTAGAATTTCATGAAACTTGCTAGACATATATAGAACTTCTTAGAAGTTCAGTAAACATGTAGGAGTTCGAGAAACTTCCTTGAAGTTCAGGGTTTCTCATGAATTCAAACAACTTCTCAGAGCTTCAGGAAATGCTCACAAAGATCGTGGACCTCCCCCAAGGATCAGGAAACTTTCCAAAAGGTCAGCAAACATCTCAGACAGCCATAGAACGTCCCAGAAATTCAGAGAATTTCCCAGAACTTTCCAAAAGCCCGAAAAAACTCCCAGATGCTCAGGGGATTCAGAAATTCAGGAAATTTCTCAGTAGTCCTGCGATCCTCCAAGAATTTCAAAAAAACTTCCCCTAAGATCGAGGAACTTTCCAGAATTTCAAAAAACGTCCCAGATAAACAGGAAACTGGATTTTTTGAGCATTCGAAAAGTTCAGGAAACATTCAAAGGATTTTTCCATAAGTATTGGAAGCTTCCTAGAACTTCAGGGATCATTCCAGGTGATTGAGAAACTTTCCAATCGTTCGGAAAGCATCCCAAAAGAGCAGGGTATTTAAGTTTTAAGAAGAACTTAAATTTCTTGCTATTCGATAAGTTTTCGAACCCAACCAAAACGAGAATAAAGAAACTACTATTTAATCAATTCCATAGAATTTCCACCTATTCACAATCTTGGAGATCATAAAAAGTTAATGTTCGGTTTAACAACATCTCGGTAATGCTACTATTCCACAGAAATTTCACGGCTTCCAAGATGTTTTTTTTTCAATATCTCGTAAGTTATTTAAATATGTGTGATATTCTGCTTTTTATCACAGAATATGTACCTGCTGGAAGTTAAAACAACTTCTGGGAAGCGAAATCTGATTTTCTAAGTTTCCGTCATTTCCAGAAAGTTGTTCTTATTCCATGGATGATCAGCAAACTTTGAGAAAGTTCATCCAAGTTTCCAGAAACGATAATAATTTTTCGACAATTCAATAAACTTCTCTAAAGTTCCACCATTTCTCTTCTCGAAAGACAGTGAGCAAACTTAATGATTATCTGGAAACTTCCAATTATTTTATTCAACTGCCGAAAAGTTTAATCAACTTCTGGCATGTTCATTATAGATATTTTCACCCAATCTTCATAGATATTCCGAACTGCATTAAATTAAATTTTTAAAGAGTGAATTCAGTAAGAAACTTAGAAGCTTATATAAGTTCTGATATGATGTAAAATAGATCGGGTATAAAACAAAATTTACAAACACCAGCGATGCAGCGATGTTTTGGCGTTTGGTCTAAACAAATAAATCCAAACCACGATTTGAACCACCGTTGCAGATGCCCTTAGAAGATCTGACTACATGGCTGTAACAGGTGAGGCCAGAAATGAATTTATCTTTCATGTGGTGGCGAATGTGTTTGAATTTTGGCGAATTGCGTTTGTAAAGTTGTTAACACATGGTGAAAGAACAATTTGGGCAGCTGTGCTCAATGCCGCCTGACGTTGTTTGCCGGATTCCAGAGAAAAGAAAATGGTTTGGACAAATTTTGGCTAGAACCAAGAAGGAGCTACCAAATTTGACAATATTTGTTAAAAATTGGCTCAGCCTGTCGCACAAAAAAGCGTATTTTAAATAAATGGAAAGTGTCAGTTGTTAAATCAAACTGGAAAAAGTTTGGGAGCTCAGAGATTTAGCTACGAGTAATTTATATTAACTCATCTTAACATTAGGGAAAATAAGGCAAAAATGCGGGAAAAAACCGGGAAAAATGCGGGAATTTTTATATTAAGATTGTGTGGCCACCCTGTACGTCCCATATTCAGGAAGTTTCTGGACATTCCCTCCAAAATTCTGCGGAAACAGATGGCTAGAGAATTCAGGCGTAGCTAAAAGGACAATTGGCATAATTGGAAACATCCGGAAGTTTGTTGACGGGGTCAAAAAGGATAAGGTGGAACCGAAGTGTAAATCTTATAGTGACATTGTGAAATGTTTGAACGACTCTCTAATTCTTGCTAAACTAAAGTCAAAGATACTGGTAATCATCTACTGGCTAAAAGCGACACTGGGGTTCGACACAACGAAAACCTTGAAGGAGGCAATCAATGCAATACTTGTTTCATTACGATTGTTTCTAAATTGTTTACAAGTTCACCAATCACATATCCCCTGACCAAGGCTGCGAGCTGTTTGGACCCTGGCTTAATAGCGTCTGACATCAGTCTAGCGAACACGTAGACTTGGCAAGCTTCTCACCATATTGATCGATTGTGGTAGAATAAGTGGCCGAAAAGGTGATTTGGCTATAAGTCAGTATCGAGCTTTGACCAAACAAACAACATTCATTGAATCATGTAAGAGGTACAATCGCAGCAATCTTCGTCTGGACCATTTTTGGCGCCATAGAGTTGGAGAAAATTTCGCTGAGTTGTATGACGCCGTGAAAATTATTTGCTGCCTATCACACGGCAACGCAAACCTTGAGAGAGGGTTCTCGGTGAACAGCGAGTGTTTATTTGATAATATGAGGGAGGAATCGGTTATTGTCAGACGACAGGTCTACGACGCGGTGACACAACAGGGTGGCTTGGAGAAAATTAAGGTCACCAAACCTCTGTTGCTGGTACTTGGTAGTTCCTCCTTTGTTCTTGATTCTTGAAAGATTCTCTTGAGCATCGAAGAAACCAGCTTCTTGATAGTTTCTTGGTCGATTTGTTCCCAGCACTCCTTGATGCATGCCTTCAACTCATTCGACTCAAACCATGCCTTGGTCTGTCGCGACACATGGATTGAAGCATTATCTTGCTGAAAAATAACCTCTTCCTTTCTTAATGATCTTCCAAAAAAAACTTCTTCCAAGAGGTCGCAGTAAGTATTCGTGTTCATTTTTGTGGAGATCCAGCAGATGGGTAATTTGGAATTACCCCCATACTCCTTTATCCCTCAAATCGTGCCAATAATGACTGTAGCAGTCTGGGCCCTCGAGGTTAAACTTTGGAAGATCGAGTCTGGCGACTCTGGCGATAATCTGGCGACAACTCAAGTGGTTTTGGGTAGCTTCCTCTCGGATTTGTTCTTTTTGCCGAGATGTTAGTTTCGAATTCCGTTTTGTTCGCTTTTTAATCCCATACTTCTGCGGATTTTTCGATAATTCCGAACAACCTGATCTATTTCTGATCTATTGGTTTTCCGGGAAATCTCACGATTACTGAGACCAGTATCCGCCAGAACTCGGATTTGGCCTTTCTGCACCTCGTTCAAGCGTTTTGCCTTTCCCATACCTATAAGGGTGGCCACACAATCTTAATATAAAAATTCCGGCATTTTTGCCTTATTTTCCCGACTGTTAAGATGAGTTAATATAAATTACTCGTAGATAAATCTCTCAGCTCCCAATCTTTTTTCCAGTTTGGTTTACCACCAGATACTTTTAAAATACGCATTTTTGTGCCACAGGAGGAGCCATTTTTCAACAAATGTTGTCAAATTTGGCAGCCCAAAAATTGTCAAAACCATTTTCTTTTCTCTAAAATCCGGCACACAACGTCAGACGGCATTGAGCACAGCTGCCCAAATTCTCCTTTCGCCATGTTTTAACACCCTTACAAACGCAATTTGCCAAACTTCTAACACATTCGCCACCACATGAAAGATAAGTTGATTTCTGGCACTGGCATGCGTGAAGCCTCACCTGTTACAGCCGGGTAGCCAGATCTTCTAAACGCATCTTCAACGGTGATTTAAATCGTGGTTTGGATTTATTGGTAGACCAAACGCAAAAACATCGCTGCACCGGTGTTTTTGAATTTTGTTTTCTACCGGATCTATTTTAGAACTTATATAAGCTTCTAAATTTCTTACTGTACGCACTCACACAATTTAATTTAATGAACTTCGGAATATCTATGAAGATTGGGTGTAAATATCTATAATGAACATGCCAGAAGTTGATTAAACCTCTCGGCAGTTGAATAAAATAATTGAAAGTTTCCAGATAATTATGAAGTTTGCTCGCTTTCTTTCGCAAAAGCAGATTATCACAAATATTTAAATAATTTACGAGAAATTGAAAAACAAATCTTGGAAGCCGTGGAATTTCTGTGGAATTACCGAGATGTTGTTAAACCGTACAAGAACTTCTTATGATCTCCAAGATTGTGAATAGGTGGAAATTCTATGAAATTGATTAAAAAGTAGTTGGTTTCTTTATTCTCGTTTTGGTTGGGTTCGAAAAATTATCGAGTAGTAAGAAGTTTAAGTTTTTCTTAAAGCTTGAATACCCTGAATTTTTGGGATGTTTTCGAAACGATTGGAAGGTTTCTCGATCACCTGGAAAAATCCCTGAAGTTCTAGGAAGCTCCCAAAACTTATGGAAAAATCTTTTGAATGTTTCCTAAACTTTTTGAATGCTCAAAAAATCCAGTTTCCTGTTTCTCTGGGACGTTTTCTGAAATTCTGGAAAGTTCCTCGATCTAAGGGAAAGTATATTGCAATTCTTGGAAGATCTCAGGACTACTGAGAAATTTCCTAAATTGCTGAATCCCCTGAGCATCTGGGAGTTTTTTCAAGCTTTTGGAATGTTCCCTGAACTTCTGGGAAATTCTCTGACTTTCTGGGACGTTCTCTGAACGTCTGAGATGTTTGCTGACCTTTTGGAAAGTTTCCTAATCTTTGGGGGAGTTCCATGATCTTTGTGAGCATTTTCTAGAGTTCTGAGCAGTTTTTTGAATTCATGCAAAACCCTGAACTTCAAGGAAGTTTCTTGAACTCCTACATGTTTGCTGAACTTCTAAGAAGTTCTGCATATGTATAACAAGTTTCATGAAATTCTAAGAAGTTCACTAAAACTCTAGGAAGATCCGCAAACTGTTGAAAAGCTTCATGAATTTCTTTACTGTTCTCTATTGGAAGTTCTCCAATTTTCTGGAAAGTTCCTTGAACTTTTGGGAAGTTCCTTGAACATTTTGAGTAGTTCTATGAACTTCTGAAAAATACCCAGAATAATCTGATAAGTTTTGTAAACTTCTGGAAGCCCCCTGAATTTCTGGATAGTTACCTGAACTTCTGTGAAGAACCCTTTACTTTTGGAAACTTCCCTGAACTCGTGGTAAGCTCCCTGAATTTGTAGACAATTCCCTGAATTTCTAGGAAACAATCTGAATTTCAGGAAAGTTGTCTGAACTTTTAGGAAGAATCCTTAATTTCTGGAAAGCTCCCCAATTTTCTGGA
Organism: Aedes japonicus; assembly: GCA_034211315.2. NCBI lineage: Eukaryota > Metazoa > Arthropoda > Insecta > Diptera > Culicidae > Aedes > Aedes japonicus. The sequence goes on from JASCZW010005201.1 coordinate 30,789, forward strand.
AAGTTCCCTGATTTTATGGGATGTTCCTTTGACATCAGGGGGAATAGCTAAACCTCGGGAAAGTCTAAGTCAAATCTAAGAAGTATACCGAGCTTCTGATAAGTTCCCTGAGTTTCTAAGTGCACTGAATTTATAGGTTTTTTTTTCGAACTCTTGAGAAGTATTTTTGTCCATCAGTTTCTTCGCCTTTTCCGATATTGGGGGACGTAAATACTGCGGGCCGTAAGTTTTCGTCGAGAGAACTAGCTGAGGACATACGCCAACATCCGTTAGGCTGCAGTACACCTATGTAACACTAAGGCCAACATATACGGCCACATCGCAACAGCTGGAAAATGTCATCTGTTGACTCTAGTTGTCGCATAATGTCTAGGATCATATCCCTTGGCATGTTGAAACGTCGCAGAAAGTGCTTCTTGTCATAGGTTGGCGTGGCTCTATCTATCACTATCAGCACTATCTAGTATCGTTTAAATGAGATGCATGCATTCACACACTCAGCACCACTCAAACCAATCCATGGTAAAAAGTTTGCGAAAAATCCTCGGTCTCTGAAAAAAAAAACAAAACTTCTGATATCTGGATGTTGTATGATTGACAAGATGATAGGTGTTGGTGGGTTTAACACCAAGAAATAAGACACCGGTACGGGGAACGCAAAGTTGGTCTGTTTAAGCTGGTTCTTTTTAAGTTTGCTGATGCTAATCAACTATGATGTTAAAATAGACCACCGCTGAAGATGCTCCAAGCGGTACGTTTTGAACAGGCTGAACAATCAGATCGGTGGACCGAGTAAATGACAAAAACGCTACTCAAATCATTTGAAAAAGATGTGAGTATGGTTTCTTCCATATCACAAAAATTCCCGATGACTTTTGAAATTCCCGCCTTTTTCCCGCATATTTCCCGATGATTTTGGATTCCCGCATTTTTCCCGCATTTCCCGATCATCCCGAGTCTGGGGCCACCCCGAAATTAACTTTATTGCGAAATAATACACAGTACACAACGAAAATACTTACTGAGGTGCAGAAACACCATTAACACCATTAACCATTAAAAAGTTTTTTTAAAAAGCTTAAAATCATAAAAAAAACAGTTTTCAGACAACCTAAAAACTGTTTTTTGGATGAGAAGAAAGAATGAAAAAAAGATAAAGATAAAAAGCTAAAAGATGAGGCAAAATTTTAAGGGTTATTTGTTTAAGGTTATAATATTTTTTTCGAGACTTCGAAAAACCGGGAATACTCGGGTGATTTTTTTTTCTAGAAAATGGATCGACACCCTGTTTAAAGATTGTTTTGAGTATATTATCCTTGAAATTTGGTTGTAACTAATCCAAGTCAATATCACTCGAATGCCTGCCACTTTTTCGGAATGCGGTCGGAAGGTTAAATTACAGCTTTCTACATTGAGTATGATATCTAGTCTCGAATAGTGTCTTCTGCCGGCAAATCGTGCCTATGATACCAGTGTTCTTCACACCTTGCTACACCACTGACCCCCCCCCCCCCCCCCCAACTATATTCTGCATGCAAAGAAATTCTACGCGATTAGCTCACGCCGCCCGTCTCCCTCTCTGCCCACCCCACGGATCAGTCCACTAGGAGAAGGGGCTTGGAAACCAAGCCCGCCATTATTGTCGCTAGTTCACTTACTTGCTTGCGCGCGGCTATCATCTGTTCTGGAAACGCGCCTCGACCTAATGAAATGTAAATGCAATTATAATTATTAAACGAAGCGAAACGACGTTTTACGTGCCTTCGTTTACAGTTAGGTAATATTCTATCCCTGAGCTGTTGTTGTAGTTTGTTGCGGTCGGTTTCAAAGTACCACATCTATATAATTTTTTTACGTTCGTTTCGTTCATTTTCCTAGAGTACCTACTTATGATTTAGATTATGCACATCGCGCGGCGGGAGTCCGACCCGGCTTATCTAATTCGTCAAGACGAGTCACAACCGGTCGTGGATGTTCGTTCGGTGGATTCGATATCGCTGGAGAAATCTATATTTAAATTAAAAATCCTCAGCAAACTGAAAAGAACCTGTTCAATGACCGAAAACAACGGACGGACGATGTCATCACGCAGTGCCGCTGGATTCAGCAAGTTTTGCTTGTTTATGGTTGTAAATATACGCAAATGATGTGAGTAGAGTAAAGCAATATATTAAATTTCGATTGGCAAAGCATGTTCCTGAGCTGGGGCACGGCGTTGTCGTAGCGTAAGGCAGATATGATATATTCATGACAATGAAGTTGCACAAACATGCAGTGACAACAAATTGTTTCCATCGGGGTCGTCGTGCGTCGGTAAGGTGGGTGGAAGCCCGCGGGGGTATCAAGGTGCAGTACTGTAAACAATAAGCGGCGATCAAGGTTGATGAACGGCCCGAAAATTTGTATTTACTTAGTAATTCGTCAAGTTTACCAATCGTCTCTGCTGAAAGGTGTTTGAGGAATGTGCAGGCAGAAATTTACGGAAATTCCAACCATTTATCAGATGTCAAACAAGACAGAATTCTGGGTTGGAAATTCTTCGTGCGAAAAAACAGAAAGATTGACGTCAGTAATGTACAGGTCTATTCGATTTCACGGGGCGGAATCGATGCGTTATGAACAGATGTCCAACCCAATGGGCATCCCACAAATTGGATGCTCTCAACAATCGCTCGCCCATTTGTGGCCAACGGCTTTTTTTGTGTGTCTAATGTTGTTACCTTCCCCTCGGGAGCTAATTTCTCCTACTACATAGAATTTTTACTACTCTAATTGAGTTCGTAGCGATGATTAGTGTTCTCCATTTTTTTTTTGCTGCAAAGCGTTCTCTTTATCGGAGTTGGTATGTTTACACATCGTCCATTAATCGGCAACCGGCAACGGACTGTGGCGTGGGAAGTCGACTCGGATTATACACACACACACGCATACAAGTAGAACTCTGATGGCCCGCTGGCTCTCGACTCCACGGCTAGCCTAGAATGAAGAGTTTCATAATGGTATGTTTACAATGATGTATGTTGATACCGTTCCGTTCCTCACTCGACCGCTGTGTCCGATGTGTGTAGGTTTTACGACGACGACGACGACGATGACGGCCAATGGAAGGTATACGGTCGACGAGAAGAGCAATAAGAACGCTTGGAAGTGGCGTGTTGGAAGTTAAGATAAACATTGAATAACCGGATTACCTCATGTTGGCTCGGAGAAGAAACCTTGGAAAAAGCTTTTTTTCATTTACGACAGTGTATCGGAAATATGCTGGCGGACGTTCAGTTCGGCTTAATTAGCTTACATTTAGAAGGAACCTTTTGAATTACCTTTTGAATTACCTAAAATATGTCAACACTACAAACAAAATAAACATTGTGAAAATTACTACAGATGAACTAACTCTTCGCTTTGTTTCTATTTACAGGTAATAAACAAATCATGGCTTTGGGGGAAAATGTACATCCATTCGGTATACTTTTGGAACTGTTAACGTAAGTGTTTGTTTTTTTTAACATTATAAAATTGGTATTTTTCAACGAATATTGAAAGAATTTTAATTTTTTAAGAATTGATGACTGTGTTAGGGAATTACGTTTCACTTTCGATCACAAATATACCGTCCACCCTTTAAGGCACCTAAAACAGTTTCTGTATTCGGAAAGAGTCGGATGTCTGTTTCATCAAACGGTGTTCGTTTCGTCATTTGAAATTCTACATTGAGGCATTATAACAAATCTTAGAATGAAATAAGCATCAGTTTTATCTTATTTTGAAAACATGTTTTGAACACTTTTCGACGTCCCATACTGGGGGAGGAGATAACAGTCCTGTATGCCATTTTGACCAACTAACACTGTTTTAAATGCGTTTGTTCGGCAAAGTTGTTAAGTTTTTGTTGAAAACATCCTAATTCTAAAACCTACTAATAATTTTATTGTTAAATGGAAAACTATGAATGTTTTTTCACTTTTTAACATAAACAATATAAAAATGAAACAGCTTTTCAAACTATCGTCAGTAAACGCGCGCAATTGCAAATGTGAGTATGTGTATGTACAATCCAACGCTCACCGTCCGGCAGTGATTTTATGTATGTATGATATGTACTACCACCCATTGTAGCACGGAAACTACGTCCGACAGCAATAGGCTCTCCTCTCTGTTAGACTTGATCAAGCTTTAATAACCACTGATTATCCTAGTCATGCCATTGTATGAAGGGCCAAAAAGGGGTTGGATGGATCGATAGGCAACATCACTTATACGTATCCACAGGGATATAAAGAATCTCCTTCCAACAACAAGACTGAACAATTGGTCACAAGAGCAAGCTATCTAACATAAGGATGCCCCAATGGGCGGGGAGAAGAGCCCGCCCTTTATTCACAAACTGTTAGCAAAGGGGAGTTGGCATTTCCACTCTCCCCATCCAGAGTGCTTCAATCGGGTGCCCTGATGGTCCCTCCCGTTCCCATGAAATATTTATATAATAGTGTATAAAGGGTGATACGGTCAAAATTTGGTCAAGGGAAAACGCGTGTAAATCGGTGAAATCGTTTATTTAAAAAATCAAATTAAATTTCTTTTTCAATTTCAATTAGTATAAAATTCAGGAAAAATATTCAGTTAGGCTTCCGCTTTTCCAAATCCGAATTGCCGGGCCTTACGCTTGACCCCTGCCATCAGATTTTGTACAGCCACCTTGTCCACCTTCTTCGCCGCAGAAAGCCAGTTTGCCTTGAACTGCTGCTCGTCCTTAGCAGTTTTTTTGTTCTTCTTTAGGTTCCGCTTGACAATAGCCCAGTATTTCTCAATTGGGCGGAGCTCTGGCGTGTTGGGAGGGTTCTTGTCCTTGGGAACCACCTGCACGTTGTTGGCGGCGACCACTCCATGGCCTTTTTACCGTAATGGCAAGATGCCAAATCCGGCCAAAACAGTACGGAACAACCGTGTTTCTTCAGGAAAGGCAGCAGACGTTTATTCAAACACTCTTTCACGTAAATTTCTTGGTTGACAGTCCCGGAAGCTATGAAAATGCTGCTTTTCAAGCCACAGGTACAGATGGCTTGCCAAACCAGATATTTCTTTGCGAACTTTGACAGTTTCGTGTGCTTGAAAATATCTGCTACCTTTCCCCTTCCTTTTGCCGTATAAAACTCCTGTCCCGGAAGCTGCTTGTAGTCGGCAGTCAAACTTCGTCAGCATCGTCATGTACAGCCTCCGGGATCGCGCTTTGGCCGTCGTATTTTGTTTATCATCGCGATTTGGAGTCACTACCTTCTTGTAAGTCGATAGTCCGGCTCGTTTTTTGGCTCGATGCACGGTTGTAGACGATACACCCAGCTTATTTGCGGCATCTCGGAGAGATAGGTTAGGGTTTCGCTTGAAACTACCGGCAACTCTCTTTGTCGTCTCAGCGGCTTCCGGTTTTCGATTTCCCCCCGATCCAGACTTCCTGGCTGTCGACAAACGTTCCCCAAACACTTTAATTACATTTGTAACGGTTGATTTGGCAACTTTTAGCGATTTTGCCAACTTTGCGTGCGAGTAGCTCGGATTTTCGCGATGCGCGAGCAAAATTTTGATACGCTGCTCTTCTTGCTTGGACGGCATTTTGACAACTGAAGAGTGAATTCCAAAATCAAAATAGGAGCAACATTCTACACACACACACCTTCAAAATGAGGGGTGTTCAGGTTTTTTAAATGCAAAATTGAAAGAAATACGTCAAGTTGATATTGACCATATTTTGACCGTATCGCCCTTTATATTTATGTAAATCAAATGTTTTAGTGTAGAGTTCCGTGGTTCGCGCTTGAGCGCGTTTTTGTTCGTTTTTACTGATAGCAGCATTTCACCAAAATCTTGATTTGTGGTATCCTGAAAAAGTTTGTTAAATTTTACAGAACTGCATTTTAATTTACTGTTGCCATGGTCACTATTTGCAGCTTGATGTTGATTTTATAACATGAATCCGCTTTTATTTTTGCTGGCCTAATAGTTATTGCTCCTGTGTTGGGAAAGCAGGGAAGATTTAATTGACAGAAAGTTAAAGACAAATGGACATAAAAAACAATAAGCAATGGTTAAATCATCTATGAAGTAAAATCGATAAAACAATATCATCAAATATAATGATATTGTGAGTTATGGTACAGTAATGCCAAAAATTGAACTGTAACATCAGACACTAGCCGAATGGCAAACAGCGCTGCACGAATCAAACCAGCTCAGATTTGGAAGAAGGTCTTTTCGCAAACAGGAAATGAAAAACACATTAGGTAATAAGTACAAAATCCTACCATAGATTCCGATGCAGCTTCTTTTAATCAAGGTACTAAATACTTCTCAATCATAATGATAATTCGACATAAAGGTCAAAATAATTAAAAGTATATATAACCTTTAAGGTGAACTTGTAAAAAACAAATATTTATGTTAGAATATAAATCACGAAAACACAAGTAATGATAAAAATGACAATAATGATGATAAAGATGATAAAGATGAATGATATGGCTATGAATAAACAATGTCCTATAAGATAAAATATATAGTGAGGGTATATTGTAATATGAACTGATAATTACATGTGTGCCGATTGCTGTTTTGTTGCAATTGTAGGCAAACTTGCGCATCCATTATGAATCAGAAAATTTAGGCAATGCATGACCGCCATGAAAAAAAAAGAATTTAAAATTTTAAATTATTTTATAATACCTGACGACCTGGAAGACCTGAAAGATATGATAATGGAAAATTATGATATGATTTACCGGTCGCACCCCCTCACTTCGCTATTGTCAGATTGACTACATTGCCCAGGCTACGCCAACCAGCGTCTCCATGTTTCAGCTGGCAGTCTTTTGTGATCATATGACTCGTGGAGGCGTGAGGTAGGAACTTGTGAGGACCAGAGGTCGGTCGCACCCTCCTTAGAAATTGTCAACTCACCATTTGAAACCCCTTACCGTCCGGCAGTGATTTTATGGAAGAAAAATGTTTGCAGTTAAACGAACTGTTGTCGACTCGACAAACATTTTTAGCCCGGGAGTTGGAAGGTGATAGCTCTGTTGGGTTCCAGTGACCCATTTCAAAATGCCTGGTTACTCATGTCCATTCCGAGGCCACTTTCACTTGCAACAAGCCCCGCATAAACACAGTGCAAACATCAAATGGATATAGGTACCGTGTATACACTTCCATCATCAAGTCTTATTGTTTCGAGGATGGCACGTATTTAGCAGTATCGTTCAAATTCAGAAAGATCTCACCGGATGTTGTTGCTGATGCTCAGTCTTCATTTGGACGGCTTTCCTGTGACGCTAAAGGATGCATTTATGTATCTACTAAAGTATCACTCCGCTATTCGACAAATATTCTCACATCATCCTCTTCGAATGGAACAGCCCGAACACAATTAGTGCTTCGCGCACAAATGCAATACAATGAAAATCACAGAAAAAAAAACAATTTCGAGAAGAAATTTAACTTGAAAAATGACAATCATTGTGCAACGAAAAAAAAAACACTTCACAGCTCCATATGTACACCACGTGGTGAGTGCATCTGAAATTATATACCTCAACATGCGGATGAAAATGTAACATCGTTACTTTGAAGTTTCAAATAATTTTTCTCGATTTATTTGTGCTAGTTAAAGATTGTTATTTTAATTTTGACCAAAATTAAAAATATCTGATTAATTGCCATCAACAAAATAATCTCAGTGATTTTGCAACATAGCTAAAAAATAGGTAATGTTCTTAAAAAGGCTGGTTTTGCTGTTGATTAAATTTTGAGCTTTCACTGTTTAAGCTTAATAAGAAATGCCTAATACGCAACCGTCGGTTACGTTACTGATTGAAAATCATAAAGTAAATTAGTTACCATCGACATTCAACTGGTTATATGCTTACTTAGATAAGCTCAATAAGTCGCTTGCTGTTCTAAACTACGAAATTTAAAAAAGTAACTTTATTAAAATGAAAACTTTCGAGGAATATGGATATAATGTCGATCTATTTATACAGGGTGGCAACGGTTGCTTGTCAGTAAAATAAATGTTCATAAAAATACAACGTATGGCTTAAAATCTACAAAAAAAAATTTACCTAAAGCTTGTACATGTTACATTTTGAACACTAAAATAATAACAATAAAAAAAAATTAACACATAATACAACAAATTCGATTGTTTACTTCACAATCATATAGCTATATCTACAAAAGAAAACGTTGATGAAAATATTGATCCTTCATTCTGTGAAATTCTCGAACTTTTTGTAGTACATCCGCCATTAGGTTCCGTATGGTATCCTCAGATACGCCCGCCTTGACGATTATCCATCGCCACTTGCAATCATCGGTACCACTTGCTTTCTTCTTAGTTTCGGAGAATTTCCACTTATCTAGAGCCCAGTACTTCTCTATTGGGAGAAGCTCTGGACAGTTTGGTGGATTGGCTGTTAACCTCGTGTACCTTATACCATTCCAGGACAGATCAGAGGCCAAATCAGACCAAAACAGAGCTGGAGAGTCGTGGCTTCTGATAAACGGTAGAAACCGCTTTTGCAGACATTCTATCCCGTACACATCCTTATTGTTAGTGCCGGTAGAGACGACATTTTAAAAAATACTTGTTGTCCAGAAATGCTTCTCAACGGCGTTCCTTTACATTGCAGTATAAAAACTGTTTAAAGTCTTCGAGTACGTATGTTTCGTCGTCCATTATGATACAAGAAAATGTTTTCAAATAATTGTAAACAATTGGAAAATGTTTACAAAAAAGGTCCTTAGCACGACATTTGGAGTGATATTTTGCTTGTCGTCATGGTTGGGCACCTTTTTGCCTCTGCTTCACCTTATGTAAATGAAATGATTTGTAAACATTAAATACGGTACGTTTCGGTAGTTCTAGTTTCTTGGCAAGATATTTTTGGAAACATCTGCAAGCTTCGCTGTATATACTTACTCTATCATTCTGTTGGTTGAACTCGGAAAATTTCAATTGGCGTTTGAGCTTGAGCATGAGCATGATTGACCTCCCGAGGTTGCTACTCCGTTATTGCCAGATCTGCTATTAGTACACAAAGAACCTAGAGATGATCCTTGGGACTAGCATACATCCTCAATGTGTAAAAACTGTTGATCCCAAACTAATGCAGGTAAATGCAGGTCAAGTAGGGAATGGGTAGGAATATGTTAACGTGATACTCGCTGTATTGGAAGCCGAAAACACCTCTGCACTTCCACGAGAAATCACTGGGATGTTGGATAAAATGGTTGGGTTTGCAGAGGGATCCGTTTTGGTAAACGGTGTGCTGAATTCAACAGACGTTGGCAGCGAATGAAATATTTACTTAGGTTCCCGAATTATTCTCTGTACTCGGTTATTCAAATGTTGGCACCGATTTAAACCAACAGTAAGGATGCTGCTGGGACCACGCACAAGTGTGGGTGGTTTATTTCAGCAGAACACAAAAATAAGTTAAAACATCGAATTTGAGGGCTGATTCAAACGAACAGCAGGGATGTGCCACACATCATACTAATGCAAGAGCAATGGCAATAAGCTCTAAGTTAATAACTGTGCAAGTGCATTTAGAACATGTTGAGAGCAATCAATAAGCTAATTTTAAGGCATGCTTGAAATGCTAAAGAAGAAGATCGGAAAACTTCAATTGGTGTTTTCCAGAAAACTGCAACGAATTTTTAATATTGTGTTTATTCGTATATCGATAAATCCTACGCGTGGACAAAGTTTTGTAACAATCTGAGTCCCTTCGGCCCAAACCTGTACAATAATAAAAAAAATCCCAATAGAAACATGTTTTCAACGTAAAACAGAATATCACAATCAGTGTGCCGCTGCAGCAGCTCCTTACTTCGAATCACACGAGCCTTTCTTTTGTACGCTGTTTTATATACGCTTTAAATTTTAAATAAGATCGGTGAACAAAGCTGTACAAGATAAACATCGAGGCAACAAAATACTGACATGCAGCCTTTGCAATCCTGTAAGCACCCTATTTAGATTAGTGAATGTAACTTCGTCGTTTTTGCTAAGTTCCAATATTTAGAATATTTTTGAGTACCTACAATTTCTTCGAACATTGCATTGTAAGCTGTGTTCTCTTACAGTAAAAATCAAAAATCAAATTTAAAAAACTGATTCTCACTTATGATCTATCAGCCACTCGATAGTCTAAACATCTGAATTCCCATTACATATTTTTTCTGGCGTATAATTTTGATTACTTAAACCATTTAGAAAATATACAACCACTTATTCATACACTTCCATTGAAAATTCTAGCAATATCATACAATACCAAAATTTCATATAAATGTCTGTCCCCTGAGACCGACACATGCAAGCGTCCTTTAGCATAGAAGTTTCAGGAAACATAATTTTACACGAAATATTTCTTTACGTTTGTTTACTTTTTACAAACATGAATTACTTCTAATGTAAAATTCAGTATGTGCAAGTGTGCAAAATACTACTATTGTACTTATGTTATGAACATAATAGGCCAAAGTAAGGAACATAGAAACAAATACATCCCTTGAATTGGTTCTTCGATTTTCTTGGGAAATCATTCTCAATTTTTCTGTATGTACATTTGATTTATCGCGTGTAACTAATTTTTGTTTATCTTGAGCTCATTACAAGGTATGTTGGTTCAATTTTGGCAAATTTAGATTATCGAGATATCTTGCTTGCTTCAAAATGAATTGATCTTCATGATATCAACATGATTTTGTAAATTATGGCATGTTTGGAATATTGGCCGCATGAAGGGGCTAGGCTTGCATTCCATCGAATTACCCTAGATGCTAAAAACGTTGAAAAACAGTTTCCAGCTTGTATTTTTTTAACAAGTTGAAAAACATATACAAACCATAACATAGTAATAAATATTTCATAACAATTGAGAAATTTTCTGCTAATAAAAACCCATAACAGTCGAGTTATTAGTACACGACACAAAAGAAGCCTGAAATACTCGTATCTGACAAGAGCAAATACTTATTTTTCTTCTCATTTCTAGTTACAGTAACACAAACTAACAATATAAGAAATAGTCAGAACATGATAAAAAATATCAGAGGAAAAATAATTAAAGAAAAATTAATAAACTTTTAGAGTTTAGAAACGTTTAGAACACAAAAGTGGCAAAAGTGTGTGCGTTTTTTTTTTTTCGAAACCCTGCTCAACAAAAGCCCTACGCTCAATTTCAAACTACTTCTATTCAATTTCACAACTTTTTTTTTTCTCTTTTTTGTCTTGATTATCGAGATTTTCAGCCTCGGGCTGGTTCATTTCCCGTCGTAGTCCGTCAAACACCACTTTTGGGCATTTTCGCAACTTCTCCGGGGGTGAGATTAGAACTCGTGACTTAGGCATGAAAGGTATGGATGATAACCAATACGCCGGGGTCGCCCCCATTTCACAACTTGCCGAAAGCTATCGAACCTATCAATACATTCTCTTCACATCTTTGGTTCTATAAGAAATTGCTGTCCATTCCTACACACTACCAAAATGTCATGTAAATTGTTGTCTCCTGAGACCGACACCTGCAAGCGTCCTTTAGCTCATAAGAATGAGTTCAAAGAGATGCGAAAATAAATTCATTCAAACACGTCTTTCGTCGAATTGCGTATGTGTCAGTCTCAGGAGACATAATTTTACACGAAATCTTTCTTTACGTTCCCCGTTTTTTTACAAACATGAATCACGTCTTGTGTAAAATTCATAATTTCTAAGTGTGTAGGTTGCAAGTTGATGAGAACGATATTTCCAATTTTAAACATTATAATTGATGCACTTGTACTTCATGCAAAACAAGAAACATGATTAGTTAAATGTATTATAATACCTTTTTTATAACCGCACTAAAGAATGTACGAAAATTAGTTCCTGTACCACCCTTGGGGCTCCTTCATCAGATGAGTCAGAGTCCGATTCTTCAGTTGACAAAATCGAAAATTGGTTTTCATCCGGAAGTAGCCTGGATCGTCCAATGATAGAACATTACTTTATCGGTTTGCCTTTTGTACCTAGGGCAGAATCCTCTCAGTGGTTTTCACAATACTTGAAGCCAAACAATTTCCATATTGATGCCGCAATGATTGACCGAGTCTCACAATCTTTTGCAGCGTTGGAATAAATATATACCCTCTGTACATACAAGCGCACCGTAGAAAAGCTGCGTCTAAATGTTTACATAGCTAGGAAGAACAGATCCGGCAAATTTGACGAAGGCACGTAGATGTAATACTCAATATGGAAAACTTCGTGGTCAGCAATCTTATTTCATAATTCGGTGCTTCTGCACGCAGTCTATTAAATCTCTCCTAATTGGCCCAGGTTTTTGGATATTTACGTAGCAATTCTCTCGTAATGTAGTTTGCAAAGGTTTATCTTCAGGTCTAAAAAATACAACCCACGGTCCTTTGAAAAGTGGATGGTAGTGCTTCATTCGTGGAGCTTTGCCATAAGAATGACCATAATTATGCACCGAAAAACAAAAGCAAACCGAAAAACCCTCCACGAATTAATTGCCTTAAATACTTATTAAAATTGTTATAATAATAATAATAGTCAATAAGATAATAATAATAGTCAATAGTGGAAACAATAGGGCTTACCACCCTTTCAAATACAGTGACTCGCAATTTCTAAACCGTTTAAAAATGTCGGCAAAAAAGAGTGACTTTTTTTCCATATCTGTGTTCTTTGGGTCCGCTTGATCTGCACGATTGAAGATATGAGGGTCTTGACATTTCGCAGTAGGCGACTGCTTTGCTAAAAATTACATTTATAGGGTGTCCCTGAAAGTCTAAGTACGATTTTCATGTGCCACTGTTGCTCCCAGGTGACGTTGAAACAGCTGATCATTACCGTATATCATTGTTTACGTTTCAATCTATAACTCTGTAAATGCCAGTGCATTTACTTTACATGAAAAAGCGAAGCTTTTCCCCGGAAAAGCGCAAACAGATCGTGAACAAATGGTGCACTTTTCCCCAATTTTTGCTGAGTCAGTTGGCAAAAATGGAAGGTGTGAGCTTCGGAGCAGTTCGTAGCGCAATTTTGGAAGTATGATGAAGAGTCTTCCTTTCAGGACAAGACCTAAACCAGACCCTGTGGATCAAACCCTGGACCGGAAAATCACACAAACTTTTGCCCGTAAAAAGGTACTGGAGATGTGGCCAAAAAGCTGGGAATTTCGAAGAGTAACGTCGACCGAGCAAAGACACGAAATGGACTAAGGACTTTCAGGAAGTCAGCAGAAGAAGCCGACTCTTTGGCGTACAATTAAATGGATATCGGAAATGTCACGTTGAACTGTAGAAGAATATTGTAGTGAACATAAAAGTGCTTTAAAAACTCAATTTACTAAATAACCGAGCTCGTATTGTTATTTACAAATCGTGCTCCGATTTACTGGGACACCCTTTACCACCAATGATGGCTACCAGTACTCAAGATGCTATTTTCGTTCTACTAAGAAAATTCCTTTCAATTCTAAGCTTCTGAATATTTGTATTTGGAATGCTGACTTATCATCTTAGCAGCGCTACAATTCCAAGGTGTTCAACGTGATGTACATTTGACAGTCTAGCAGTACACATTTCGTTTTACTTGACAGAATTTCGCATACTCGAAATGCTGATCCTTAATCCGATGAATCGCTGGGAGAATTTTCAATCCATCTTTGTCGTTTTCTATTTAGCAAATACGCAACGACGACGACGACGACAACGTCTTGAAACGCGAAACTACGTGAACCCCTTTGATAGTAACTAGTACTGGTTGGGGGTTGGTTGTGCGACGGGTGGCCAAGAATCGCCGCCGAGAACGAGAAAAGCGGGAGACAAGTTTGTTGAATGAATTTTTTCGTCTGTGTAGTGAGAGCACGTTGCGAGAGTGAGAGACGGGACAGTCGCCTTTGGCGAGGTGTGAGTAGCAACAAGCAGCAGCAGCAGCACCCTCGGACTCTCGGTGGGGACGTTTAGGAAGAAGCGCGCAAGAAAACTATGAAGACGCGATGAAGCAGAGAAAACACACAATGAAGCTCTGTAATAGCTGATTCTCTCATCGATCGCGATATAATTTTCCCTGGCAGCAACAACGGTAGCAGGAGCAAGTGGAGAACCAGCTGTGCTGCTGGGAGATGGTGGGGTTGGGCGCAAACGAGTGCGATATCGCAGTTTTGTAGTGGTTGTTGTTATTTCTATATTTGTACATTGGTTACTTTGTGCAATTTTTTATTCACAGCTGTTATTGGATATAGGTACGTTTCGCTTCTAGCTGGGATTCTTTTTCATATTTTGTATGTAATTAGTAATTCCACTTCTAGTGTTGTTTTCGATTTTGCTTTCGATGGGAGAAATTTGGGCGGCAATCAGACCCGATCAAGTTGAGGTGGCCATCCCGGAGAAAATTGTGAATATTTACTAGCTGAAGAACGAAGTTATTCATAGCATAGAACATTTGCACAAAGCGTTAGGGGGTCACCGAGATAAGCCTATCCACTTCCACTCAACAAAAAAGAAAAGTATCGTAGACTCGCTTCTTTCTGCACGTCCCTACAACTGTTTGAAAAATTGATAATTGTCTTGAAATCTATTTCCGAAAGTGCTGGGATCCCAAACAACCTTCATAAACGTCCAAGAGAAAAGTTGACGAGTTTCAAAATTTTATTTGTGGAATGGTTATGCATGTTAAATCCCTAGTAACATAGCCAAAACTATTCAGCTTTATTAAGTTTTGTTAAAGTTTTATGAAAGCCACAACAAATCAATTTGGTTTTATTATGGCAGCAAGATGTGCCAATAGGTTTCATATTTTAGTTAAATTTATTAGAACCTACACAGTTTCTTTACAACGATCTTAAAACCTTGTCTTCTGTAATTCCTTTTACTCCCATCAAAGGTTTCATTTTAACTTTATGAACTCGTAAAATGCTGTTTTGAAATGCCGTTTCAGGACTCATTCAAATTATCTTATTATGGTTAGTTGAAAAAAAAATTAAAACCATTTTGCCTCCAGTAAATGCATTAAACGGCAAATTGGCATTGAGGAAAGTCACCAAATGACCAAATAGTTCTATAGTAGCCATTCCGAAGATAAATTGGCTCTTTGGCAAAACTGTGATTTCTTCCAACCGCCATATTGAAACATAAGAAATCATTGAATTTCAACAAATTTTAAATGTAATGCAAATGAACTGTAGATCAAAGACCAATTGCGGCATTTTTTTAGATCACCTGATTTAATTCCACAAATTTTCATGAACTTTATGATTATTTTATCGAATGTATTTGTTTCAATTTTGTTTTTGTTGATGTAAACTGGAATATGCGCATATGATTTGGAGCATGATACGCTATATTAAACTCAATTTGTTTTGGATATTTTTATCAAACAAAATTTCACGCAACACTAGAACTGTTTTCTTAGATATCATTTTCTGTTAAATGAATCAGAAGAGTAGAGAATCGAACAAAGCAGAACAACAAAAACCAACCACGAATTTCACAGTGAAGTTTGACAGCTGTGGTCCTTTGGCTCTATGCTGGTTTTGATGGCAGCCAATAGGTTTTATGGAAGTTCTCAAGTGGTCATAACATTTTTCACTAGTACATTTCCAAATCATTATGTACAAGACCATAGGTTACCATAGGTTTTATTAATTTGTATAGGACCATCAGTTTTATCAATTTGTTTTCACAACCGTCTATAGAATGAGCCACATTGTACACATTTCGGCTTTAAAGCTGCATAGAGGAGGTATTGGTAAACAAAACAGTTTTGAATATAGTTTTATCAACAAAGCCGGGAGGAGTGCTGGAATAAAACTAAAATTGTTACTTGGGTCCAGTAATATGGTTAAAAATAAAATAATATGATGAAATAATTCAAACAATAATGATGGTCATATGAAAATAATATGCAGCATGGTACCTTCTTTACAGCTCAATTATTGGCAGAGGAATGTAACTCTTGAATGTGAAGGTTATTTCGCAATAAATTGAAGTATAAACATCCATAAAACATTTAATTACAGATGAAACAATTCATGACACATGGATAAATAATCAAAAGAATTGCATCTATTAATTTAAAAAATTAAATATCCAATGACTTAAATAAATAGAAAAACACCTTAAGATAGAATGCAATAAAAATATCTATAAAATATCAACCAGGATGCTGTTGTATCCAAATGTGTGAGTGATTTATTTTAATAAAATACAAGAATACGATGGAACAACGATTTTGAGAACTGATATCTCAAAAGTCTTGGAAAAGCTGAAAGACAAAGAATATCAGTCCAATTAACAAGGACAAAACCTCATTATCTGGTTGTTTTAGTGACTTAACAAATTACTTTACTAGACATTTTCCAGGACACGCCGCTCCACTCACACTCAAAAGGGAGCAACTTGAGTGATAGGAGAGCATGGCCTGATGACTTTGTGAAACATATGAAATATCCATTCATAACACCCTTAAGGGTTTACGCTGAAGCATTCTCGACGGCAGCCATTACCTCAAAATTTAGAGTCGGTATAACTCAGATCTGTACTAGTTATTGAATATTTCATCATATCAGTTTGTATGCTTACTTGCTGTGAGCAATCTGATGGAGTTCGATTCGATGCTCAGTCACTAACAATCGAGATATATAAATTTGAAATAGCGAGGTAAGTTTGAGAGAGAGAGAGAGAAAGAGAGAGAGAGAGAGAGAGAGAAACAAAATTCGTGGAGCAGCTACAGTGTTAAAAATTCCTATAAGAGCATGGTCATTTTGCTGATTGTTTTTCGATTCAATGGTTAAAGCCGTATGTTATAATTGTTTATAGCAGTAGGTCATGAGATGCGTTATTTGTACAAGTCAGCTTTTTTTCTGTTCGAAATAAGTTCCTTTGGAGATATAAAACATTTTTTGGGATGGGAAATTCCTATAAGCGCAGCGTTATGTTTATTTTATTGACGCATGATAATCATCTTTAAACCTACAAATAGTACTTAGTTTGTTTATCATTTTTCAGAATTGTTTCAAAAATTCGTTTTGGCATCGAATTAACCAGTTCCTGTAGCATGTCCAATGGTATCTTTCGCCATTCTTATCTTACGGCCGCTTGGAGCTCTCGAACCGTTTCGAACTGTCTTCCTTCGCTGTACACCCGTCTGGCCAGAATTCTCCAAGATTTTCAATGGGATTTAGGTCAGGACTGCTGGTAAGTCCAAAAGTATGATATCTTGCTCGGTAAACCAATGTTTTGATATTTTGCTCACGTGGATCGCTGCGTTATCTTGTTGAAAGGCGAATTCTCGAGTTATTCATGATTAGGGCCTAAAAACCATTTGTAAACAATGACTTAAAACGTTAATCTCTCACTAATCACAAAAAAACCTACTATATCTAGCTACTCCATATGGTAGAACTAACATTATTCTACCAAATGCTGGTTTCATTTCGAGAGAGTGATTTAAGGCTCAAAGGAAATCGACATTTAAAGTCATTGTTTACACATGGCTTTTAGTCCCTTAACATGAATTACTCGAGAATTCTTCATCCATTGCGTCATCAGTATATGGCTTTTTTCGTATAGACCATGTTCCCGGATCCTCGCAGGATTTGCGAAACACGCCTTGTTGTGATGGGGACATCAAGTTCCTTTTTAATCGCTGAGCAATACAACTTGCCGGTCTCACCAAGCTGAATGATGCGGTTCCGTTCACGATTGGTTATTTTTGAGTTGCCCTTGCTCTGCTTCCGTATGCCGTTATTTTCGCCTTTTTTCAAGAAATTTCGCACAACCGTTTCTACTCAACCGATTCGTTTTGCAATGGCGCGGTTACTAAAGCCAACATCCTTCAACTCAGAGATTATTTTCCGCTCCGCTCCGAGAAACTTTTCTTTCGGCATCTTAACAACTTTACTAAATCGTCGCTCCTTGTGGTTTTGTTTACGTTCCTCGCGCTCATACCTACAGATGCAACTCAGAAGAATGATAGTTTACTTCTATTTGTGTAAATTGAGCACGATAGGTGTAGCATTGTCAAACTGCGCTTATTGGAATTTTCTGTTATAATTATTATAATCTATCACAGAAAAAATGTGACTCAGCCTAAATTTATTTAATTACTTAATTTTGTGTGGTCATAGCGCGAGTAACGTTTTAGTAATAAAACAAAAATCCTTGCATTATGTAGTAGGTTCAGAATTAAAGAAAGCGGAAATAAGCGGAATGAAATCCTTATTTTGGAACAGTAGTTGAAGTTCAGAAATACAATTTTAATCAAAATGTTATGCTTAAATGCTGTATAACAAATTAGCATAGCATAGCAGTTATTTCAATATATACTTAAAAGACATGCTGAGCACCTCGACCCCTCAAACGTGTCACAGTAAGTGGAGTGTCAATAGGCAGAGCGTCACCAAAATGTATAAAATGATCAAACATGACACGCATTAATCCTGCATCGGGGATCTCCTGACAAACAACATTCATAGAAACAACTCCATACATACACGAATCATGTACCAAAACAAACCAAGTCGTTTGGTATAACAACCATTGAGTAATAGCGATCGTTGACGGAACTGTGCAAAATTTAATAAAGAATGTCTAGTTCAACGTTTCACAGACACTAATATTTGTATTAATATAAACAGTGAAATGCAACAGAAGGCTACTTTTCTTCTATGAATCGAAAACTGTAGTTAAAATATGTATTTTTTTTTCATTCTTTTATTCGAAAGGTTATGTTGCTTACTGCTTTCCGATGTGGAATGACTTAAATACTAAGTTATTTAGTCCTCAAAAAATTTTAATCAGCCCAATGAATGTGATGTAGTCTTGGAAAGATTGGAATCACTTAAATATGAAGTAGAACATACTTAGTTTCAAAATTAGGTAGTCATCAGGAAGCTGGAATCAGGCACATGAATACGAAGTGAGTTAAATTTGAGAAGTTTAGAATTACTCAAATATGAAGTTAATCACCCTCTAAAAGCTTGAGATCAATTTAATATGAGGGGCATCACTCGTGTAGAGTTTTTTCCCCCATTTTGGGTATATTCATCACTGCGACCATTTCTTAGATCTATTGTGATCACGTATCACTATTATGTGAAGCGACCGACATGGACTGACTCAAAGCATTTTCCCAGCCAGGTATTACATTTCGAATAAAATGCTCTACTTGTCTGGACTCTGCATTCCAAATATCAAAGTGTACTGCGATCCTCCTTATCCATGTAGCAGTTGTTGAGATCCAGTTGTATCCTCTTGAAGTTTTCCTATTAGCTGCAGATGATATTTGCACGAACATCAAACCAGTTTAAGTACTGAGATCAATCTTTGATAGTTCAAGAATTTTTCGAGACATTGAAATGTTGGGATTAATAAACCGTTTCGCTTGCCTAGCAATGCGATTGTTGTTCCAATTGGTCCCCACTATTATTTTTCCCCATTTCTTGATCTCGATTCTAAGAGAACCAGCAGACACTCCACAGAATGGTTCTGGTCCTACAAATTGTTTAGATGATCCACGTCTCACAAACATGTCGGCTTTTTCATTCCTTAGAATTCCAATTTTTAAGTTATATAGCACATTCCCATACAAGTTTGGATTTAAATATTGCTGATTTTAAAGCATTCAGTGCTGTTAGGCTATCAGACATAATACAGATATTTGAATGTCTACAGTTTCTACGCAAGCAAATTATAGAACATGCAAGAATTGCTTGAAACACGGTTGGCCACTCACTCATAGATATTGAGACATCTATCCCTGGACCAGTTACCCCTGCTCCCACAAGATTGTGCAATCTTGAACCGTCTGTATAGAAGACGATTGATCCAGGACGAATATTTGACCCTCCATTTTCCCACAAATCACGACCAGGAGCTGTCACATTGTATGAGCGACTGAAATGATATTTTTTCTTCATCCAGTCTTCATTTTTTATTACGAGAGAATCAATATCAATCATTTTTTAAATACTTTGATGTGATTAAAGATCACCTTCTATAAAGCGCTTTGTCCGTTGAACCCTTAATGCGCTTCTTTCAGCTTTTAATTGAAAAAGTTTATGCAACGGAAGCATATAAGCCAGACCATCTAATGCCATACTAGATGTGCTGCTCATTGCCCCCGTTATTGAGAGAGCAGCAAGTCTTTGTAGTCTTCCCAGCTTATTTTGAGTTGATTTTTCTTCGATTTTTGGCCACCAATCCAATGATGAATAGGTTAATCGGGGACTTAAAATCATTAAATTAATCCAAGTTTAGAGTTACACGAATATGAAGTGAATCAATCTTGAATCACTTGAATACTAAGTTACTAAGTCCTCAAGCATTATGAATTAGCCCAGAAATGTTTAAACTTACTTGAGTAAAAGATTGGAACCATTTGAATATGATGTGAATTAGTCCTAACATATTTGTGATAAGTGAAATACGAAATGAATTATATCTGTAAAATGTGGCATCATAAAATGAACACTTGAAAAGTGCGTCTAAATACGTAAACCACTCTTTAGAACCTTGCTAGAAGGTAGCATATGAAATGCTATTTAAATGCTTATTATACAACGCATTTCGAATGCCAATAGCCTGCATAAAGCATTGTCATAGCATTGCAGTAGAACAGAATTGTTTTGCTGAAGGTTCGAACTTTCTATGTTGTCTGGATCTCGATATAATGTTCAAAAATGCTCTCATTTACTCATGCCCAATAGCGCAATCAAGTGACAGAAAGTCGAACCATACTCTCTATTATCCGGAAGCCTTTAACCATCAGAACAGCTTTACTGAGGGTTCGAATTTTCTTGGAGTTCGAGATAGAGATATCTTAAATAAGATAGCTGCTGAAGAGCGAACTTATTCATGGACATTAAAACAAAACCTTGAAAGCGTACATAACAAAACATAATGAAAGTTACATACGATGTAAAACGTTAGAATAGTCAACATAAATCAATGTAGGTGGAGTGCCACAATAATTATCGAAAGGTTTAAGTTCCGCAGCAGGGATAACAACGAGTCGAACATTCTTGCCCAACAAAAACAGATAAACTACAACGACCAAGTAAAGCTACATAACTGGCTTTAGCATAGAAGATGATGAGATACTACCATCTATTGCAAAAGGGAGCCCTCTGTGCCATTGAAATAATCTGAAAATCGATTTGATGAAGATTGCATTGCCATTTTTGATCGCTTCTTTGACAGTGAGTTGATCATTAAGCAGAGACACTTACACAAGCAGCACGGTTCATTTTGGTAAGCGACTTCTTGTTTATCTCTGTTTTCGAATGCTCCATTTAGTTGATTTTAAGTAAATTCACAAAAATATATATTTAAATACTAGTACCGATTTAAACCAACGGTAAGGATGCCATTTGGTCACTTACAAAGTGTGATGCTGGTTTTTCATCGTGAAGACAAGATTAACAGAAAACTTGAAAGCCGATTTATACCAACAGGAAGGCTGCTCTTAGGGGCACATACTAAATATGATGGTGGGGTTTGATTGAAAAAACAAGGTTATTTAAAACCATCGAGGGTCAATATGGATCGCTTTAAACCTACTCTAAAAACCCATCAAAAAATAGAAACACACAGCTCATCACCACGCTTCAGACTCTACTACAACAAGATATTTGATACTTCTCGTGATAGAACTGGCTTTACCATTATCCATAAACTAACAAGTTCACTACCCGGCATAAGTGTGGATTCGCATCCAGAACTATTGCATCATCCTGGAATTGTTAACCATCACCTAGAAACAGGTTACTGCTCTAAGATGATGCAATATTGTTGAAATCAGAATGATTACACAGCATAACCTTTCTATTAAGTACAACCAACCCAAAACTATAAATATTTACACACTGCTTGCTGACAGCACAAGACTTCAACAAAAACCAGTGAAAGATTGAACTATGATACTCTCCCTGTCCAATGGTCAGGTCAAGGTCAAAAACAGCAATCGCCCAGGCTGAAAGATACACATTCCCGAGACTGCCCAAAGCATAGTAGGTTGTGTGGTAGTTGTAAATTAAAACATCCAAACAACCAACAAATCGCTAGTTCAGCAAATACCGAAACTTCACAACAACACAAGTCAACAACGAATCGAAATTCGCGGGGATAAAGGAAAATGAAAAATCACATCATTCCGTTCAGCAACTACGACATATGCATTCGCGGTGACAGTTTAGGAATTATACAAAAATCACCGAACGCTACTCGTCTGTCAACACCAACAACTCGCTAGGACAGACTTTCACTGCGTTGATCTTCCACTTCACCACACGCCATTACCCCTACACGGTGCGCAAAGCAGAGCTCAGACTCACTGGCATGTGTCACAGGTTCTTTTGTGTTTGCGTTCGTCGCTGTATTTGTCCGTCAAATTTAATTCCGATGAGTATTGCTCTGTATGCGCCCCCCACCGCAGCCGAAACCGCCCATTTGCTACTATTGTTGGGTGTTGTGACATTGTCCACATATTTGGACGTCAGGCTTTTATCTTTACCTCTCTACGCGCCGTTTTACACACATCCGCGTCGTTGTTGCTCATTGGGGGAGCAACAAAAAAAAACTTTTCATTCATTCGCATCGTTGATAGGGATCTGGGCTTCCTACCTACCGAGCAAATGGACAACGAAATGAAACTCAACCAACAAACAGCGATAACTCTTTGGACCTCACTCGGATCAAGCGAGCTATGCGGGGTGCAAGGCAGGAGCCGCCCCATTCTATATGGGCTTATGATTGTGCGGGTGGGTGGCAGCAAAAATTACTCGCGTGCGCGCTGATTCTTACCCTTCTTACGAAGAGGGGTACTGATATCGGTTGGAAAATCGGCTTTCGAGCACGCCTTTGGTGGATGAAGTTTGACGTCATACTTCAAAAGAACCAAAGAAACTGTTTACAGTCGATTAGTCTATCTAAATTTCATCATCGCCTAGAAAGATATTTTCCTCATTGAAATTGTTTAGTTCCTAACGGAAGTAGGAATTGGAATTGAGTTTTTCAATAACATTGGAATTTTTTGACCTTTAAATTCGGGATTTAAAAGTTAACATACACAAATAGAAAGAAAAATTCAATTTTATTTACTATTACTAAGTGTGTCGTCAAAATCTGAAATATTAATTAAACGGTAGATGAAGATATTGATTGTTTAACAGTTATCAAAGCTATACAAGAACTTAAAGCAATACTCAGAAGGTAATCATAGGTGCTTTCAGAAATCGCACACTTCCTCAGCAGCACACTTGTTTCAAAGCGGTTGAAAAAACTTCAATGTGACGCGATTAAGTCACAATCAAGTTGCTGCAAGCGATTATGATAGTCACGTGTTGCTTTGATTGTTACCCAAGATTTTATGGATTAAGAATGAATAAACTACGCTGTGTCACAATATAACCAAATTAAGATCGCTAGGCTTGTCTAAAATGACCTAAGATGTATATATAGACCAACACGCTCGAAAAATCCCATGCATGCAATGTGACATAACAGATTTGGCAGCCGATTGTGTTGCTGCTTGCCTAGTGTATCATGATGATCATGATGATGATAACATACTACCATCTATTGTATCAAGGTAACTTTCCATAGCAGTGGAATAATCTGAAAAACGATTTGATCAAGATTCTATTGTTTTTTTGTGATCATCAAGCTCTTGTATGAAGAGCCAAAGACGCTCGTAAGCAGAGAAACTTAAGCGAAATCCGCGAATATAGGGAAGAGAATCTCCTTTTTAAAGCAAGTTCACACCCACAGCATTACAATCGAGCCCTCGATTTACAGAATACACCCAATAGATGGGGTCGAAGAGCCCGCCCTCGTTCCGCGAAATGTTAACAATAGAGAGGAGGCAGTCCCATGCTCCCTATCCAAATCGTTTCACTTGAGTGCCCTGATGGTCCCTCCCTTTCCCCGTAATATATTTTGTAATGGTCATTTGATTGCTTTCTTTGTATTAGAAAAATTGACTGAAATTAAAATTGGTTAGGGTTTATACCGTTCTTTACTTATTGCTCTGTATTGTCTCGGTGTTTCTGCTTTTGACTTTAGGATGTCATATGGTATTTCTCACGGTCATAGGATAGGGAAGAGAACTGAAAAAAACAAAAAGCATTAGTGATTTGTAACACGCTATGCGCATGTGAGATTTTCATGGTGATATTCTCACAACGGCCGTTCAAAATGGTTTGACGGATGCATATGAGAGATCATTCCCGATGAGTTTCCACTCGTTTACCTAATTCCATCATGTTTGGTTATAGAAAACAAGAAACAGTTTACAACGTGCTACATTTAGGAATATCAGGGCAATGATCACCCATCGCATCTTTAAGTGATCATTACAAGCTGTCCATTTGGTTAAGGCACTTTTGAAAGTTGATTGGGCTGCCGATTCAGCCATGGAATCTGCCGCGACCAACTCGACAGAACGCCCCCATACCCCTTTCTGAACCAAAGGGCAGGGTCGCTGCTTGTCTAGTGCATCAGCCCTTAAAAACAAACGTAAATTAGAAGTAATCGAAGACCCCAACCAACGATGGTAATTATAGCCATGAAATCGATGGTGATTCAACAGGTACCTGCATCGCTCGATCTCGGTTACGATTCCATCGTCGTGAATAAATAGATCAATTCAAGTAGGTACTTCCAATGAATTAATCCATTCATACTCATGGTGTGTATAGAGCACCATCATTATCATTTTTATGAAAATCCAAGCGCAAAACAGTTTGGATAATATTTTAAAGCAATTTTGGAACAACTTACAACATTGTTAGTATAGTAATGTAAAGACAAATTTGGACAGCTGTGCATGATACCGTCTTCAAAGGCGTTACTAGCCGAATTCCAGAGAAAATAAAAGCGTTTGGTCACATTTTGGCTAGAACCGATTGGTCATTCCAAGAATGAGCTGCCAAGTTTGATAACATTTGTTAAAAAGGTACTGATCCTGTCGCACGGAAATGCGTCGATGGCGCGAGGATTTTCAATAAATGAAAAGTGTCTGTTGGTGAACCATACTGAAAAGAGTTTGGTAGCTCAGACAATTTTCTACGAAGCCATAACAACCGCAAGAACTGTCAAAAACGTTGAAATCACGAGTTCTTGATAGAATATCTGTTCAAAACATCACTGTTAAAGAAATTTTAATGGCATTTAAAGGTCTTGATGCTGGAAAGGACCTCCAGTACTATTGAAAGAACTAGCAAGTTCTTTTGTTGAACCCCTGTTTTGGCTCTTTAATCTATCACTTCAGTCAGGAGACTTTCCACTATTCTGGAAAAAATCATTTTTAATTCCTGTCTTTAAATCTGGCAAACGATCAGACATTAAAAATTATAGATGAATCGCAATCATTTCAAGTGTTCCTAAAACATTTGAAGCGATTGTAAATTAAAAATTATTCAACCAGGTAAAAAATCGGATTTGAAATAATCAACATGTTTTTTTCAAAGGCAGATCAACATCTACTAATCTATTGGAATTTGTAGAATTTTCTTAAGGTGCAATGGATAGAGGAAATTTTGTGGAAGCTTTATATACTGACTTCAGCAAAGCGTTTGATAGAGTTGACATTCCATTGCTACCTCTCAAACTTAAGCGAGTGGGTTTAACCAGGACACTATTAAAATGGATCGAATCTTATCTGACAGATAGAACACAGGAGGTACGATTCAAAGGAAAGATCTCTAGATCAGTTAATGTCACCTCAGGAGTTCCACAGGAATCTCATTTAGGTCCTCTTTTATTTATTCTTTTTGTTGATGATGTTAATCTTGTGTTAAATCATCTTAACGTTATTATCTATGCTGATGATACCAAACTGTATTTGGAAATCTGTAGTAGGTTAGATTTGCAATATTTTCAGAGCGAAATTGATGTCTTCTACGAATGGTGTGCTAAAAGCCTGCTTGATATTAATATAAAAAAGTGTATCATCATATCATATTCGAGAAAACTTACTCAACATGATTTCACGTGTACCCTAGGAAATCAGTTAATTGAAAGATGCAACAAAATTAGAGACTTTGTGATTCTTGATTTTAAACTGACCTTTGTAGATAATTTTATTGCAACAATTCTCAAAGCAAATAATATATTAGGATTCATCAAAAGGTTCAGTTATCATTTTAAGAATCCATATACTATCAAAACACTTTATGTATCATTCTCGAATATTGCTCTGTTGTTTGGGCTCCATACCAAGAAACGTACACTAGTCGTATAGAATCTGTACAGAAACAATTTTTTTTATTTGCTCTTAGAAAACTAGGCTGGAATTCATTTCCAACTCCCTCGTATGAGACTCGTTGCATGTTAATTGATATTGAATCACTGAAGAAAAGACAAGAAATTGCTATGATCTGTTTTGTTAATAATGTTATCTCGCAGCGTATAAATTCGGCAAACCTTTTAGAAAGTTTGAACTTCTATGCACCATCACACATTTTAAGATTAGAAATCTATTTCATGTAAGGCCTCAGAGAACAATTTATGCTAGCAATAGACCAATGAACAGAATGTTGAACATATATAATGAATATTGTGAAATAATCGATTCTACTGTGCCTAAAGCGGCAATAAGAAAAGTTTTGACTGCAAGAGTTGTACCTCATAGATATTAATTTTATATAAATGTAAATACAAATGAATAAATGTAAATGTATATGAAGTCTAGAATGATGATTGACGAAATAAATAAATAATATGCACGCAACGCATGTGCCAAATACGGCGAGTTTCTGACAAAGCGAAGGAGATTTGCAAGAAAATTAAAAAAGAACAGCAAATAAAGTGAAAGTTTTTGATGATGCCCAGAGGGATGACGAGCAACAAAAAATGCTTCAAAAGTGAGCGTAGCTTATAAAATACAAGTATTTGTGATTGAACTTGACTGATTAAGGGCATCTTCAGCGGTGGTCTATTTTTGAAACAACTTTATACTTGCTTTGCATCAGCAAAACTAGAATCGAACCTGCTAAAATAGACCAACTTTGCGTTCCCCGCACTGGTGTTGTATTTCTTGTTGTTAAACCCACCAACTCCTGTCAACCTGTAAATCATTCAGCACCAGAGATCAGAACTTTTTTTTCAGAAGGAATATTTGCTCTTTCGTTCGGCTGAAGGTGAGTTTGTGAATGCATGTATTTCATTTAAACGATATTATAAAAACAAGTGTCAAACAGAGAGAGTCACGCCCTGAAAAACGCCTCAACGTAGACCGTGATTTCCGTTTCGGTCATCAGAAACTGTTCCAGGACTACTTTAGCGACATGCATACCTACGACGAGAAGCACTTTCTGCGTTGTTTCCGCATGCCAAGGGAGATGTTCTTGGAAATTATGCGACAACTAAAGTTATCTGGCAACTTTTTCCAGCTAAGTTGCGATGCAGATGGAAAAGTCGGCCTGAGCCCGTTTAAAAATGCACTGCAGTCTTACGGATGTTTTCGTACAGTTCCTCAGCTAGTTCTCTCGACGAAAATGTGAGGATTGAGGAGTCATCAAGCCTGCTGAATCTGAGGAATTTTCGCAAACCTATCCTGAAGACTTACAGCCCGCAGTATTTGCGCCACCCAACAGTGGAAGAGCTGAAGAAACTGATGAACAAAAATGATTAACAAAAGTTCGAAGAAAAATCCCATAAATTCAATGAACTTCCCAGAAACTCAAGGAACTTATTAGAAGTTAAGGATACTTTAGAAATTCAGGAGTCTTTCCAGAAGTTTTCCGATTGTCCCTGATGTTTATGGCATATTCCAGAAAATCAGGGAAGTTCTCGGAACTTAAGGGTTTCTTCCTAAAAGTTCAGGCAACTCCCTGATATTCAGGATATTTTCCAGAAATACAGGAAATTTTCCATAAATTCAGGGAGCATCATATGATTTCAGGGAACATCCCGAAAGTTAAGGGTTCTTTACAGAAGTTCAGGCCACTATCCAGAAATTTAGGAAGCTTCTCAGCAGTTTAGAAAACTACAAGAACCAAGAATCGAAAATCAACTACTTTTTTAATGTTTAATCAATTTCGTGGAATTTCTGCCGTATCACAATTTTGGAGATTCTAAAAAGTGCTCGTAAGGTTTAACAATATCTCGAAAATGCTATTTATTCCACAGGAATTCCAACAACTTATTGAAAGTTTTGCAGTTGTTGAATTTCTCGTAAATTTTTAAAATATTTGTGGAATGCTGTATTTTATCATGAAAAGATGTACCAACTGGAAGTCCAAATAGCTTCAGGGAAGCTAAACCAGTCGAGTCATTAGTATGAGACACTGAAGAAGTCTGCACATTGTAGACGAAATACGCGCATCTGTCAAGATAAGCAAAGGTAGTTGGAATTAAATAGAAAATACTAATTTTTCTTCTCATTTTTAGTTACAGGTATTCCACTGAACAGTTCAAACTCTCTAGGATTCAAGCTAAACCTGCTTCAAAAAGTTCCGGTTACTTACAAAAATGTTGTATCCTTCATGAATGATCGGTAAACTTTTTGGAAATTCAACCAAGATTCCAGAAACGTTGAGAGTTTTTCGGCAATTCAATGGTCTTTTCCGAAGTTCCACCACTTCTCTTCTCATGAATATCTTGAAACTTCCAATAAGTTTATTCAACTTCCGAGAAGCTTCTTTTAAGTTCATTATAATTCCACCCAATCTTCATAGATATTCCGAAGTTATTAGTAATCCGCTAAATAATGTTTAAAGAGTTTGTTCGATTTTTTAAAGCTTATATAAGTTCTGGCCAATTCATGTAACTGCTGAGAAGTGCATAGGATTGTCTAAAAGCTGTAGAATATACAATCGAATAATATAATACACTCAGTAGCAAAAAATACCGAGCAAAATTTTGCTTTCAAAATATGCCATGTTCATCCTTCTGTAACGTTGTAAATTATCATTATTTTTGGCTGAAAATTTGACAACACTATAACCAATGTATAGACCTTATGTGACCAAAATTTCATGATGATGATTCATGAAATTCGAAGTTTTCATAACATACGTGAAAAAAAGCCGTTTTTGGACATACCAATTTCAAAAATCCGCTTAAAAATTTGTACTGTTCGCCTCGGCTTTTTTGCACCAATTTTTCAGCGTGGTCAATATTGGGTGAAAAAGGAAAAAACTCATGTTGGTGCGTCAAAATATTGAAAATTGACAAAGTTACAGACGATTGATCATGGCGTTTTTTTGGAAGCAAAATTTTGCTTGGCTTTTTATTTGTTACTGAGTGTATTTAAAAACGATTCCTGGAAAGATTTTTCAAAATTTTTCTCCGATAAACACAATCTTTAAGATATCATCGGTTTTCCCCAGAAAGCTTATCAAAACTGCCATAATAAAATATATCCGCTCCCCCAGAAGATAGCCAGAATGAAGTTGCCGGTAAACCTGCCAAAAGGTTCTATATAACAGGCTTCTCTAAAATTTATCTGTATGAGCTATTTATCAATAATCCGATTGTTCCCTTTGAATACTTAATGAGTTTTCATTTCCGTGCAATCGAAATACTATTCGGAATCGGAATTTGACACCAAATTTGTCGTAAGATCCACAACAGATACAATTCCGAAAGCCTCCTCACTTGGAACTAGTCAGCGTTTTCCGGAAAATACATTGGCTGTAAAAAACGAAGAGAACCATTCGTTATCCAGAAATGAAACGAAAAAGGTACTTCGCTATCGCCGGGAGCAACTTGAGGTAATTATCAGGATCCGAGGCGAGCCACACCACTTTGTGTCCGGCGCCAGCATCACCCGCATTATTATATTTCATAAGATAAATTTATGAAATTCATAATGATTTCTTATAGCAAAAAATCATAATGCAATCTTATGAATATCGAAAGTTTATTTCGCTGAGAGTAGTAAAACCTGAAATTTTACTAATTATTTGGTGTTATCAAGTAGCGTGTAGTGTTTTGGAACGGTATTTTTCTTGTTCCTGCTTATTACTGCAAGAATTGGTCAAAACATATACTAGATTTAAAACGATGCAAAATAAATCCGGTGTAAAACAAAAATTACAACACCGGTGCGACGATGTTTTTATGTTTGTTCTAAAAAAATAAACCAAATCACGGTTTCGACCACCACTGAAGATGCCCTAAAAATTTTGTTTAAACATTTGATCGATAATAAAAAGATACGTAGGTGGCATACGACGTCAACGCTATTACTGGTGTACATTAAAGTTCCATCTTTGTTCGTTGTTTGTGATGTTCTTCTACTTCTCTTGCCTGTGCGCTTCCACAGCGTAGACCAAAGTGAGTTTTGCCATACGTAGGAAGCTCGATTTGCAGCTGCTATCCGCCGTTTTGCTCAACTGAAACAAGTCAGCAGCATTCCAGATTGAAGAATTGCCTAAAAAACTTCAAGAATATCTATTAATCAACTTATTTTCACTCATTTTCCCAGTCGGGAAAATAATGCAAAAATGCGGAGATTTTTTAATTAAGATCGCGTGGCCTGCAGATCCCAAGAAACAATTTTAGTTTCATTCCAACCGTATAGCACTCCTCCCGGCTTTGTTGAGAAAAACTACATTCAAAACTGTTTTGTCCACCAACACCTCCTCTATGCATCTTTAAAACCGAAATGAGTACAAAGTCGCCCACTCTGTAGACGGTTGTGAAAACAAGTTAATAAAACCTCTATAAGGCCATAAAAAATATGAAAAAGTTCTAGTGAAAGATGTTATGACCACTTGAGAACCTTCACAAAACCTATTGGCTGCCATGAAAACCAGCGTAGGGCCAAATGGCAACAGCTGTCAAGCCTTACTGTGATACCGTGGTTGGTTTTTGTTGTTCTGCTTCGTTCGAATCTATGCTCTTCTGAATCATTTAACAGAAAATAATATCTAAGGAAATAGTTCTAGTATTGCAGAAAATTTTGTTTCATAGCAAAATATCCAAAACAAATTGAGTATTATATAGCGTATCATGCTCAAAATCATGCGCATTTAATTTCACGGTGAATACGGCACGATAAAAGCTGAAAATTAATGCACCTCGGACATTATGTGAGTTAACAACATGAAAAACAAATATATTGCATAAATTGATCATGAATTTTCTGAAAATTTATGGAATTCAATCAGGTTATCTAAAAGTATCCCAAAATTGGTCTCCGATTTTCAGTTCATTTGCATTACATTTAATATTAGATGTAATAATTCATACAACCATGTATTATGGGCCACCCAGTATTATGGGTCAGTCATTGCTTTATTACCAATATAAACATAACATAATAACGCTAAACAATCAAGTATATTTTAACAGATATGAATAACGTATGCTTGTATGCTTCACAGTGAATCACTAGGCCTCAGACGTGTGTAGTTTCTTATTTTCCCGATAGAAGTTAGAAGGTTATGATCAGCTGTTTATTTGTTGTTGTTTCTGCTGTCACCATCAAAATTCGGTCGTGGAAAATAAGTAAAATTCGTGTGTAAAATGCGGTTCTCATGAGTGGAATGGATGAATCTCCAAAGAAAAGGTATTTATTCATTTAATTACGTTATATTCACGCCATAATATTCGTGTTCAGTAATGTTATATGAAGCTTAAAATTGGCCCACAATACTGACAACGAAATTCAGTTTTCCCAGTATTATGGGTCGGGTGAACTGAGGAACAGTGGTTTGCTGATTCATTTACATACATCCTTTTTAATTTGTTTAGAAAAAGCAAGATGCCTTCCAGAAAAACCGGAAAACAGAACCGGAAATCCTACGAACACGGTGTTTTGAATCTGGCTCTCGATCAGGCAAGACAAACGGGAAAAGTTCGCGAAGCTGCAAGAAATTACAATGTCCCATACAGTACACTTCAACGGTACCTTCAAAACCGCCAAAAAGTAACAAGTCAGGACCTAATACTGTTCTTCTTCCCGAAGAAGAAGCCAAAATCGAAGAATGGATTCTTTACATGGCCAGAGCAGGGTTTCCGGTCAGTGAGTCGGTTCTTACTCGCACAGTTGCTGAGTATGCTAAACAGATCCGGAAAACGCGGAGTTGCCAGAGTCATTTCCGAGTAAGTCATTGTAGGATTTTTTTAGGTAAATTATGTTCACTTTACTCTATTTCAGGCAAAAATTGGTCCCAATTCTTTTTAAAACGACATCCCACTATCAACAAGAAGTTTGTTACGAGGCTGCCGAAAGCTGGTGCAAAAGTAACTAAGGATCAAATTATCGGATGGTTTGTGGAAGTGGAAGACAACCTCAAAGATGTTGACGTTGATCTATCGATCTTCAATGATCCGCGACGCATCTTTAATTTCGATGAATCGGGATTCCAGCTTGTGCCAGCTAGATTTAAAGCGCTAGTGCGACGCTCGGGCCAGCAATGTTTACTTTGTGAACAACAATTGTGACAAAGAGAATTTCACAGTACTTTTTGGCAGCAGTGCTGACGGAGTGCTAACTCCACCAATGATCATCTACCCCGGCAAGCGAGTAACACGTGAAATCGCGGAGAATGTTCCAGTTGGCTGGTCTGTAGGAATTTCGGATGAGGGATGGCAAACTTCGAAAACATTTTTTGAGTACATAGTCAACGATTTCTACAACTGGCTTTTAATCAAAGAGATCGAGTTTCCGGTTATTGTCTTCATTGATGGACACAAAAGCCACGTCAGCATTGAGTTGACACAGTTCTGTACGGACAAGAAAATCATCTTGGTTTCCCTTTTTCCAAACTCTACCAGGTTCCTACAGCCGCTGGACAAAGTTTTTTTCGGGCCTTTGAAAAAAATTTGGTTTAAAGTGTTGGGGGATTTTGTTTCAAGTAAGGCTGATGCCAGGGTGAATAAGGCCAACTTTGGAAAATTAATGAAAACAGCCATCGAGAGTTTTTCGAACTCAAAGGAATGCCTGAAAAAAGGATTCAAATTATGCGGGATATGTCCATGGAATGTGAGCGAGATTGATTTCAGTTCCTTACCATCAAATGTATCAGAGGCCAAAACTGAAAACAACAGTGAAAATCAATCTGTACCAAACACAAATTCTAATGCTGCGTTACAAGAGCAATCGTCAGATTTCTATAAACGACAACTTTGGTACATTGAAACAGGATTGGAAGCAGAGGCTCTATCAAGATTCACGGATAATTACCTCAAAGACTATTGGTATGGACCTCTGGAGGAACTGGCGTTTTTCAATTTTTGGAAAATTATTAAGGACAAGTCAGAAGGATTGATGTTTACGGAGCCCCTAAATCAGTTCGGTAGTGTTTCTATAAACTTCAGTATCGATGACAGCGGCAATTGTATTCCAGCTGAGATAACAGATGATTCAGGGCTTGGTAAGTTGTTTTTATTAAATTTTATATACAGCTGAACTACATAATTGGATTGCATTTTAAAGCTAATGAATCGAATATTGAAGAGCCTGTCCGAAATGCTGAGTCCATAAATGAGTCTATTCAGGAAGATAACGTAGGATCTAACCTTCAATCCAACGATCCTTTTCGATGATGTGCTCATTTGGCCTCGAGTAGACGATAAGAAGGTTGGTCGTAAGCGGAGAATTCAAGAACATGTTCCATCTGTGGCAACTAGTACAAAATGGTTAGAATGGTACAACAAGAAGGATCAGTCGAAAAGAGAGCAGGAAGAAGCCAAGTAGCAAGGATCGAACAAAGAAAATTGCAGAAACAGAAGAAGGAAGAAGAAAATCTACTGAAAAAAATGGCAAGAGAAGACAAGAAAAAGAGAAGGCAAAGTTACATACAGGCAAAAAGACAAAGAAGCGACTAAACAAACAGTAGAATCTGAGCAGGAAAACAAGAAAATCAATCAAAACTGATAAGAAGAGAAACAGAAACATTACACATCGATTAATTACTTATAGTTTTTCTTTATATCAACTTTTTATATGTATATAAACCCGATGAACATGTAACAATAAATGTATCATCATGCAGAGTAAAACGGAATAAAATAAGTCTAAAATAGTAGCAAATAATATTTTTTATTTGACTGACCCATAATACTGAGAACATTGACCCATAATATTGGTCTTACTCAAAAGTGGCCCATAATACTGGGAATTGATATGTCGGTGAATTCGTTAATTTACAATAAAATGCGCTATTTTATTGCAGAAATACATGCAGGATATCAAAATACGAAATATTAACTATTGATCAGGCAAAATACAATGAACAGAACCTCTTCTTCTGCCTACTAATCAATATTTAAAGAAAGGTTTCTTGCTTAACTGGCCCATAATACTGGGGTGACTGTACTTATTTTTACACATTTCTAAAATTTCTTACATTTCAATATGTCTATTGAAAGAAATCGCAGTTTTTTCAAAAAGCCAATTTATCTTCACAATGGCTACTATAAAACTATTCGGTCAATTGGTGACTTCCCTCAATGCCAATTTGCCGTTTAATGCATTTACTGGAGGAAAAATGGTTTCAAAATGCTTTTTCAACTGACCATAATAAGATAATATCAATGAGTCCTAAAACGGCATTTCAAAACAGCATTTTACGAGTTCATAAAGTCAAAATAAAACCTTTGATAGGAGTAAAAGGAATTTTAGAAGACAAGGTTTTGAGATCGTTGTAAAAAACCTCTGCAGGGTCTCATAAACCTGACTAAAATTATAAACCTATTGGCACCTCATACTGCCATAATAAAATCAACTTGATTTCCTGTAGCGTTCATAAAACTTTAATAAAACTTAATAAAGCTGGATGGTTTTGGCAATGCTACTTGGGATGACTTCCTTTGTTTTTATTTTACTTTACTGGAACTCCTTGGGTGATCCTTAGGACTGAAGTATCTCCATTGTATGCATTAGTGTAAATTTAAGTGCAAAGATTGTCTTTGCAAGGTTTTTACAATATTTTATTCCGTTTATATGCTACACAAGTTCCGCCAACCTGCGGTGGTAACACTGTTGTCACTTTTAAAACACCATGAAGCCTCCTTTTGTATAATAGACAAATATTTGGCACTGCAGTGGACAGAAACTCATTGTGTCTGTCACCTTAAAGTCAACCGAATTTTAAACATTCGAGTAAGTAGTAACAAACTAAGAAGGATCAAGTCGCCTCATAGGTAGTTTAATCCAGTAAATTTTTTTTCAACCTATTTCATACTCACTTGTACAGTACACGTTGCGATTATAATAGTATATAATACACACTTGACGGGTTAACGGATGGTGGCTTATTTATTTTCCACCGAATGGATATATTATGAATGCCGACAACGACGACGACAGGCAATCCGATCTACTCCCACTCGAATCGTAAGTGAAAAGTATACCACACCCACCATGGGGCGCAGCGTTTTCCTCAAGCTTAACCACAAACCTTTTTTTTCTTCTTTTTTTTTCATTAATAGCCATCACACACAATAACGACAACGAAGACCACGATTTCCGAGCGGTTTGCGTTGCGGTTAAGTGTGTTATTCATTAATGATTCAGTGTTTTCTCCGTTCTGTGCAGTGCGATGAATGCCAGAAGCATTTCTTTGTCTACTCTACGCGTTGGTCAGGTCAAGTTGTTGTGTTTTTTTGGCATCTATTCAGAGGATGTTGCATTCCAAACACAGAAGTCACACTTTGGTGGTAATTAATTGGGATTTTTTTCCTCACTAGCGCTGGGAACTAGTTTTACACATTCGACTTCGTAGAAGGTGGGTCCAGATGGAAGAAGCAGGTTGTCGGTTTCCAATGATGCTATTTTTATACTGTACTATGTTTATAGTGAATGCGGATTCAAGCTAACGATGTTCTGAAAAAATACAGAGTATTATATGGAGAGTGATAACCAATAATCAACCGGTTTGGCTGAATTCAGTCCAAATGTTAGTTGGTTAATCTCAGGTTGAAATGAGAGATCCGATTAAGGCTATAATTTGACTCATCTAGATTTTATTAAGTAGATATAAGTCTCGTTAACATTCGCATTCTCATTGGGATAAATCGTTCATGTGTTTTTATAACGACTACGTTTCTCTTTTCTATACCGGTCAGTGTCATTTCAAAATTTTGAAAAATGAAAGCGTTACGCTAAAGTAAAAGGTTTTTGAACGCTAATAACTCTCGTTCAACTGAACACAATTCTCCATACACCATTTGATCAGAAAAACTTACAAAATGTTTGCATTAAAATTACAATCACGTGCTGTTTGTACAAGTAGTTCAATTTTTACTTATAATTGACCTACTTTTGTTCCCATAAAAATCTTTTTATGAACAGGGTGACAATATGTTTTTCCCTTTCCGGGTCTTCAAAAACGGGTAACAAATGGTTTAAATTGTCTTCTTCTTTTTTTTCATTTAGTTTCACTGCATGATGAATACAGGAATAAACACACCCCTCAGCTTCATAATTATTTTGCTTTGTTGTCGGTGTCTGATTTTATGAATTTTGCTTCGTACTATAATTTCGTGCCTTCAGGGCTATGCTATCAACACTAGTATTTAGCACGCGAGATGAATCGAAATAATTTCAGCTTTTGACATGAGCTCTCAGCTGGTGGTTCGGGCAGGGCTTTGTCCACCCGCCAGAGTCCGCCCGTTTGGGGTGTGGAAGACAGAGTTTTGCCCAAACCGGCTAATCGGACAGTTACCGGTTTCAATTTCTATCCAATGCAATAATTTAATTTCGGGCCACTGAAAACTGGCCATTGGTCCTTAATGAAATCATTTTGGTTCGTCTCGCGTGCTATATGCTAGCGATGGGTAGCATGGCTCAGACAAATAAGGGTCGTGGAAGTGCAGTATGGATCAAAATTCATAAGAAGAACTATTTTATTAATGTTTGACCAACTATATGTGTAATGACATTTATAAGTTAGATGATACCATTATTACTATAAACCAACGCGGACCTACGTGAACCTTGCGGTTATATCCCGATATAACCCACCACTAATTTGTTTGTGTTATTATAACTTATAATACCTCATGTATAAAAGCATCAAATCCAGTAAGAAAAGAAAGACGTATAAATACGTGCTCAGTTTTTGCGTCATGTAAATTTACGAAAAGACGTAAGGTGGCAAAATATGCGCAATTCAATTGTTGCAATTTTTGCAATCATTTCTTGAGAAAGCTGCATGATTCGAAAAAGGCAGTTTTGCCCATCTTGATCCACAAAGCGTATTTTAAAAATTAATGAAGCCATGTAATTTTTTAAAATATGGGCCATCATTAGACTTTAGTTTCACACTACACCAACTCACGTACACATCGTCTAATATAACTAATATCAACCAATACACTACAAGTACTAATACACTATACTACAAATGTGTAGCATTGTTTCCCTAAGGTAATGTTGCATTTGTTCTCCAAGTTACAACCCATGTGTAAAATTAAACGGAATCATACGAAATTTAATTTCCGAAGTGTGATAACTATTTAAAGCCTGTCCACGTTAAATTTCGGACATCAACATAATAGTAGCAAAAAAAATTACACATAATTCAACAAAACCGATTTTTTATTTCACAATAACAGAGTTATATCTACAATCGAAACAGTTGATAAAATTCTTCTGTCTGTAAAATTCTCAAACTTTCTGCAGTAAACCTGCCATCATGTTCCGTACGGTATCCTCAGATACGCCGGCCGTGACGATTCTCCATCTTCTAGTGAAATTATCGGTACCATTTGATGTTTTCTTAGTTTCGAAGAGTTTCCACTTAACGAGAGCCCAGTACGTCTCTATTGGGCGAAGTTCTTGACAGTTTGGTGGATTGGCTGTTTTGGCACGTATTTGGCCTCTTGTACGTTATACCATTCCAGGACGGATTTCGCATTCGGAGGCCAAAACAGAGCTGGAGAGGCGTGGCTTCTGATAAACGGTGGCAAACGATTTTGTAGACATTCTTTCTCGTACACGTCCTTATTGATAGTGTCAGTAGGGACTGCCAATTCAAATACTTCTTCGGGAATTTGGAGACCTTCTTTATCCGGAAATTCTCGGCAACGGCGTTCCTATTACGGTATTAAAAGCCAGACCCAGAAGCTGTACAATGTCTTCGAGTACGTATGTTTTGTCGTCCATTGTGATACAAGATAATGTTTGCAAAAAAATGTAAGGCTCTTTTTTGCACGACTGCAGTGAAATTTTGCTTGTCATCACGGTAGGGCAACTTTTTCACTTTGTACGCCTACAGTCCTTGCCTCAGCTTCACTTTTTGTACGTATGATTTTGACTTCCCAACTTTGCGAGCCACATTTCGCACAGAAAAATTGGGATTTTTCTCAATAATGATTACCACCTTCTTTTCCGTTTGTCGGGTGAAATGATTTGCAAACACAAAACACGGTTCTTTTCGGTAGTTTCAGTTTCTTGGCAAGATCGCGTACCGATAAATTCAGATTGCTGCCGTTCGTACAAAAAGCGTTTGCGCACTTTCACTTGATCCGACGCTATTTTACTGAATTTAACAAGAATGTAAACATGTTGTACCACGAAATAAAAGGGAGAGTGTCAGCTACCATATAAGTGAAACGCTTCCGTGATCCGTGAAATAATTTAAAATCTACACTGAAAGAAAAGTGTCCGAAATTTAACGTGGACAGGCTTTATACAAATGCTTTCTCGCCAAGGGAAGCCTTCCGCACAATCCTATCCAACTTCCAAATCCAGATGTCTATAAAGGTATGAAGGTATGAGTTCTGGGCATGTTCTTAAGTAGACATCTAATCAATATTTCCCTCCCATCCCTGCTGATCATAAGGACCTGGCCAGGTGTTGAGCAAGGAGAACGATGGATGAAGAGATTGTCACACTCAAGGCAGCTCTTTTAGCGATGAAATCGTCTCTAAAACAGCCAATATAGGTCGGAAAATGTTATGCTTTGCTATGCTATGAAATATTCTTTATTTTATTTAGTTCATTTGGCATGCTCAATTGCGTTAGCTTTACGGAGCCGAAACTTCAGATTCAGATTGCTGTCCACGAGGGTAAATGGTATAACTTTCTATCATACAAATCGCCTTCCTGGGCGCCCACCATTGCGAGCGAGTCCGCTTTCTCATTGCCTGGGATTGAGCAATGTGAAGGGAACCATACAAAGGTGATCAAATATGATCTTTCGACCAGTACACTCATCTGTTCCTTTAGTTTTGAAAGGAAATAAGGTGAGTGTTTACTAGGTTTCATCGACCAAAGGGCCTCAATCGAACTAAGACTGTCCGAGAAGATGAAGTAGTGGTCTGCGGCCACGTTGGAAATCATCCCCAACCCGAAGTTGATTGTTGCCAGCTCAGCAACATATACAGAACAAGGTTCCTGAAGTTTGTGGAAGGCGCTAGAGTTTTCATTGAAGACACCGAAGCCGGTGGATGAAATATTCTTCTTCATTATTCAGCATAAAAAAATCAAAGCTGATAGTTAATTTTACGTTAATTTAGACTGTTTATTATTGTGATTGGTATGTACAGTAATCAATTTGATCCTTTCTTCTTTCTCTTACGATTAGAAACTGTCCGGTGTCTTGACTACAAGAATCTGCAACTAAATCTACGTTACACTTTTGCACACATGTATTTTTCATTTTCTGCTACGCAAATAGACATTTTAACAAGCTAATGAGCTAACCTGACTTAATAATTACTCTTTGTTATCATTATTTTTGTTATAATTTGTATGCCTTGAATACACGAGGCTCCGATTGAATCTGCGGCAGACACAGATAAAAACATAATTTTCTGCGCAAATTTAAGCTAGATAACGCCTGGATCTAGCCTGTTGTATGAAAGATTGTAAATATTATTCTATGGCGTATGAAATATTGCAAACAATTTCGTTTCTTACGACTTCTTTGGCTTAATCGAGGGGAAATTTTACGCGCCTGTTAAAATTAATTATTTTTTTCTGTGTACATTTGTACTCATTACTGAAAATTCGGTTAGGTTTCCTTGACAGCCTTGACAGTGGAAATTACTAATTTTAACAATTTTAGCAACCAGCATTGACCAGCATTTTGATATTAACTATTGATGGGTGGGACGTTTGGCATATGGATGTTTGGCCGAATGGACGTGAGGCTGAATGGTCGTTTGGCCGAAAATTATCTATCAGCATATATGTCTTTGTAAGAAAAGGAAATAAAAAAAAATATTCTCAAACGAATTAGGTCTAAAAAAGGAAATAAGAACCCCAGAAAATATTTTCGAACGCATTTGCTAGCATCCCGATGTAATGAAATAGTATAGACTTATTACACTTAGATTTTATCAACATATACAGGTATTTGTTTTAATACGTTTCGGGTATTTGTTTTAAATAAGTTTCAACTATATCGATCCGCTTAAAGCCGAAATATTTGTGTTCAAAAAGGTAAAAATTGGTATTCGGCCATTTGGACATATACATGAGAAGTATAAATATGTTTTGAAAAAATCTTAGTCTTCCGATTTTAGGTGAAAAAATGTATTATGTTAAAGTTAGACGGAACCTTGCAGAAATATGCAGTTCTTTTAAAAGATACCTACTATTGATTCTTTGCACATGGGCCTTTTATGACGATACATATTCCTTTATCCGAAAGCGAACTTCTGATTAAAGCACTTGCCCGGTATAAAACTCTTGTGTGAGATTTTTCCTTCTTTCAAACATGAGCAGTTCTTTGGGGTTTGACTGATCAATTAAATGTAACGCTCATGAAACTTGGATTTGAATTTCAGGAATTTTGAACCGACTGGTAAATTTTATGAGAAGCTAGTTTTTGATAACTTCCAATTGTTAAACATATAAGACTCCTGAATGGTGATGATGTGATAAGAACCCACCATCAGTGTAAGGATTACCTATGGCTGCAGAACTATTCTTAGCGGGTTGTTCTGAGAAAACAGCCTGGCTTGTTGTAGCAGGGTCAGTCGATCTCAGTGAGGACCTTCGGAAGACTACGGCCAGAAGGCCGCGTGTCTTCGCATGACAGGGGACTTGCGACTCTACGAACCCTTGTCCAGTCAACCTTAGAACCTTAGATTCAACTAACACATTTATTTTTGTTTTTATTTGTACTAGTAAACGTGCTGATATTTTGCAAATTTCTATTGTTCCTAATAAAATAGTTGCGAGCAATAACAATGAGGAAGGATCTCACCAAAAAAATTACAATTTAAATAACTTACCATAAAACCATATCAGTGTCTATGTTGCATCATAATATCAAAGAATAATACTTAATACTGGGGGGCGGGGCTCCCATACAAATGAAACACAAGTTTCTGCATAACTCTAGAACTAATCAAGTAAACCAAGGAACCAAATTTGACAAGTAGAGGTTTTTGAAGGCAAGAAATGTTTCTAAAGTAACTCGCGACCCCTCCGTCCTCTGTAAGAGGGGGGCTCTCATACTAATGAAACACAAATTTGTGCATAACTCAAGAACTAATCAAGCATATGGAACCAAATTTGGCATGTGGAGGTTTTTGGAGGAGAGAAATGTTTCTAAGGTGGTTTGAGACCCCTCCGTCTTCTGGAAGGGGAGACTCCCATAAAAATGAAACATAATTTTTAACATAACTCGAGAGCCAATGAAGCAAATGAAACCAAATTTGACATGTTGAGGTTTTTGAAGGCAAGAAATGTTTCTATGGCATTTCACCACCCCTCCCCACTTTAAATGGGGGGGGAGGGCTCCCATACAAATAAAAAGCAAATTTCTGCATAACTCGAGAACTAATCAAGTAAATGAAACCTTTTTAGCATATGGGGATTTTTGGAGGCTAGATTTCTATATACATAAAAATGATTTTCTGTAGTCTGTCTGTCTGTCTGTCTGTCAGACCCTTATAGACTCGAGAAGTTCTGAACCGACCAATGTGAAAATTTATATGAAGGGTTTTTTGGCGCTGCGGAAGGTTCTTATGATTGTTTGAGACCCCTACTCTATCAGGAAGGAAATGAGACACAAATTTCTTCATAACCCGAGAACTAATCAAGCAAATCGAATCAAATTTGACATGTGAGGGGTTTTGAAGGCAAGATTGTTTCTATGGTAGTTCAAGACCCTCCTCTTTCTGAAGAGGGGGGGGCTTCAAACAAATGAAACTCAAATAATTATTATTATAATTATAGCCCAGTGCGATGGTTCGAGAACTAATCAAGCAAATGGAACCAAATTTGGAATGTGGGGTTTTGAAGGCAATGATTGTATGGTGGTTTGAGAAACCACTCCCTCTGGAAGGGAGGGCTCCCATACAAATGAAACACAAATTTCTACCAAAAGTTAGAATTATCCAGCTTACTTAACCACAAAACGTGTGTTTCTCGGATAAGAAGCATGTCATTTAGTTGCAAGCCTAGCAGCGCACGCACCGGGTTCAGCTAGTTATTGAATATAAACAGTTAAATCCTGATCAGTATGAGCTTTTTTAGTGAAATACCTGTAACTATAAAATAGAAAGAAAGATTAGTAATTTGCATATAATTCTTGACAGATACGCGTATTTCGGCTACAATGTGCAGACGTCTTCAGTGTCGTGTACGTCAAGCCTGCACATTGTAGACAAAATACGCGTATCTGTCAAGATAACCAATAAAGGTAGTTGGAATAAAATGGAAATTACTGATCTTTCTTCTCATTTTCTAGTTACAGGTATTCCACTAAAAAGGCCTCCAGCAAGAAAACTGTAATGTAAAGTATCTTCTCCCAGTTCTCCCCAAATTTGTATTCGGCCAAACGTCTTTAGGCAAAACGTTCATTCGGCCAAAAATCCGTATGCCAAACGGGGTATCATTGACACCGAGTGTTTCTGATTTTATTATGTTTAAAAGTTTTGACATCAACTCTTTCATGCCATTGCTCCCTAGAACCAGCAGAGAGGTAATTTCGACACGCAAGGTATACGGATTCGGAATCATTATCCAGAACAGGCTGCCCATTTTGCCGTATCAAATGACATACCCTTAACATATTCCATATTTGAAATATAGTTCATGAACCTTATTATATTATATTGAATTATAAAGGGTGTCCACGATGAAATTACCACACTATGAAATTGCTCTAACTTTTTAACCGTTGGGTATAATTTAATGAAAATTTGGGTAGATTTAGTTCATAGTGCATTATTTACGTCCTGCAAGTTTTAAAGTCCTGTGATCAAAAATCGCGGAAATGGAGTCGAAAGAACAGCTCGTGCGTGATAAAATCTTGCGCATTCAACACGAGAACAAGGATCTCTCGCATCGTTCCATCGCTAAAACGTTGGGAATCGCGAATTCCACGGTATCGCGAGTGATTAAGCGGTTCGAGGAACGGTTGACCACCGATCGGAAGCCCAGAAGTGAAGGAAAAAGTATTCCGTACAACACAAAAATCAACAACCGCGTAGTTGGGGCCTTCAACCGAAATCCGAACGCCTCCATTCGGGATGTGGCTAAGAAGCTGCACCTGCCGAAGTTTTGTCCAGAAGGCCAAAACTAAGGCTGGGCTTCGAACGTTCAAGGTACAAAAGGCCCCTAATCGCGACGAGAAGCAGAACAAGTCCGCCAAAACCCGTGCCAGGAAGTTGTACCTCAACATGCTGACGAAAGTTGAATGCTGCATCATGGACGACGAAACATATGTGAAGGCCGACTTCAAACAGATCCCCGGCAACCTGTTTTTCACGGCCAAGGATAAGTTCAGCGTTCCGGAGCATGTCCGCACTCAGAAGATGTCCAATTTTGCGAAGAAATTCCTGGTTTGGCAAGCCATCTGCACGTGCGGGAAGCGGAGTGCACCTTTCGTGACCCAGGACACGATGAACGGACAGGTGTACATAAAAGAGTGCCTCCAGAAGCGGCTGCTTCCTTCCTGAAGGCCCACAACGTCCTAACAATCTTCTGGCCGGATTTGGCCTCATGCCACTACTCCAAGGACGTGCTGAAGTGGTATGCGGACAATAAGGTCAATTTCGTGCCGAAAATGTTCAACCCTCCCAACACTCCGGAGCTCCGCCCCATCGAGAAGTACTGGGCGATTATGAAGCAGCACCTTCTTAAACGACCTAAGGTAGTGAAGACAGTCGAGGAACTGAAGAAAGTATGGGTTTACATGCAAAAAACGGTTGATTCACAGGTTGTGCAGAATCCTATGGCCGGGGTTAAGGCCAAGATGCGGGCATTTGCGTATGGACTGTAAATAAAATACGAGTTAAATGGTAAAATGAAGTTTAATAGTTATTTCTCAATCCCTGAAAATTTGATGA
This sequence comes from Aedes japonicus, assembly GCA_034211315.2. Taxonomy (NCBI): domain Eukaryota; kingdom Metazoa; phylum Arthropoda; class Insecta; order Diptera; family Culicidae; genus Aedes; species Aedes japonicus. The sequence goes on from JASCZW010005201.1 coordinate 75,060, forward strand.
CAATCGGATGAAAACTCGAATTTTGCGAATCAATTTTGTGTGTGGCAATTTCATCGTGGACACCCTTTATTATATAATTATACTGGGATGGGAAGGTGCATCAAGCCATCATTGAAGTTGCAATTGGACAAAGGAGTGGACCGCCAACCGGTGTCAAGGACGGAATGTTTTTATCATTTATGATAAGTAAATAAAAATATACTATCTAATGGAAAGCATAACTGAAGTACGTAATTTGTTTTTCGTCTAATTTACATAATAAATATTCAAAGTCAGTGATGTTTCTACCGATTCGAATAAATAAAATGATCACTCGATTTCTTCACTGTTTGTCAATATTCGGATACATTTCTAACGAAGTGTTTTTCATTCCGGTTTTTCCCTAAACATGTACACATTTGATCAATTTGAACATAACATTGAACTCGACTTAACAATTGCTCACACCGTATTCTCCTTTTCCCTCTTTTCAGTGACAAAATCGTTCTGACCAGTTTCTTCGGATATTCGCATTCTGCGACCCACATCGGCAGCATCGGAAAAATAATGGATTAAATTTCGTGCATGAAGTCCATAGGCTAATATATGCTCTCCAAGTGGAACGAAGAGGAAAGAAAAAGCGGTCGAGTGCATCCAAGTGCCCGTAATCAATGGCCAATATTGTAATCGCAAGGTGAAAAGTGTACGTCCCCGGAGTCGTAAAGTGTAGTGTCGTTTTTTTTTGTTTCGTTCCGTTATGTTGTTATTATAATTAAATTGTTTGTGATAACGTCGATGATGGATGGTAGTGTGAGGGTTAAGAAATAAGGAAGAAAGAGAGCAAGAAAAAAACTGCTAATCTCTTATCACAGAGAGTGTCAAAATAATATGCACGTATCAACACAGTCAAACATCAGCAGCAGCAGTACGACCACGAATACGACGACGACTACAGCTAGTTATAATCCGCAAACCGGCAGCGGCATTCCGGAGTCCAATTCATCATCGCAGCAAACCTTTCGTGGTCAGCAGAATCTCGAAAGTCAGTACTATCATCATCATCAGCAGCAGCAGCAGCAGCAGCATCGGCAATCAGTCGCTGGCGGCAGGACTCACGGTGTCAGCGGTGGTAATGATCAAGGTCATCGCCAACAACAACAACAGCAACAACAGCAGCCGCAGCAACACCATCAACACGGTGCAATCATAACTACAGAATGTGATACCGAAGCGGAGGTGAGTGAGTCACGCGATAGAGAGTCGTGGGGTTGGTTCGCGTGCCTGTAGAAATGGCTTGAATCCTGTTTTGATTGTTTTCGGGGAGGGATCAGAAGGTTCAACTGTGGCAAAAAAAAGAGTAATAAGCGAGGTGAGAGTCGTCTTCGTTCAGACAATCTGCCGGTTCTTATCAATCGGACGACGACGACGGTAAACAAAGCTAGCTAGATTCGTTTCCTAGTGTATGTTACATGTTTTCAAACATTGTGTGATACTGAAATATCAGAATGAGGTGAAGAGTCATCGCTCAGCGATATCGACGTTTTTCGGGCTCGATGCGATTTGTGTGTGTTTTTTTTTTGCGGCGAAGGGGTTGGAGTTGTTTTTGCGTGATATGAACGTGAATTAACTGTGATTTGGGACTGATGTCTGAAAGTCTGTGTGGGGAAGGAGAAGGTTATTTGAGAATGTATCAAGCATTTAAATTTCAAACTTAAGTTGAAAACATATAACTGTAGTAAATGACTCCAGTCTGGTTTTTGGAAGATTAAGACACTGTTGAAGAAATTTAACGGAATTTCAAATTTAATCAACTTAAACTTGCGGTAAACATTAACTTAGCGTTTCAGTTTCCGTTAGTTTATCATGTTAAAAGCTCTGTAAAATATACGAGTACATTAAAGTGCAGTTTTAAATCGAGTGCCAAAAGTAAATCTAATTGAGGTCTACTACATAGATAGGAGCTACGCTCTATCGTGGACAGGTAGATCCCATAATTACCTATTAGCTATCCCTCAGTGGTAGCAGAGATGATGCTCGCGGTGTCCTGTGTCTGGGTAATAATTTAATATCCAATCTTTCTCCAGCCAACAAATGCAATCATCGGCATCGCCATCGTCTACAGCTTCTTGAGATGTTTTCACCATCAGCAGGGTGGCAAGAAACCCAAAAACCACCATCTTTCAAATCTACTGGCCATATCAGTTGAAAGTAGAAAGACACCGAGAGAAGGAGGTTTGGGACTAGCATACATCCTCAATAATGTATGATAAGACAGCAATGGGCTCTCCTCTCTGTTAGACTTGAACAAGTTTTAATAACCACTGATTATCCTAATCTTGCCATTGTATGAAGGGCCAAAAACGGTTTGGGTGGATCGATAGGCAACATCACTTATACGTATCCACAGAGATATAATAATCTCCTTCCAACAACAAGATTGAACAATTGATCAAAAGAGCAAGCCATCTAACATAAGGATACCCCAATAGGCGAGGAGAAGAGCCCACCCTCTATTCACAAACTGTTAGCAATGGGGAGTTGGCATTCCCACTGTCCCCATCCAGAGTGCTTCAATCGGGTGCCCTAGTGGTCCCTCCCATTCCCATGAATTATTTATATAATAGTGTATGTGTTTACGTTAATGAAAGGTACTACAATCATTCGTATCTATTATATATGATCTTCATTCGGTTGATCCTGAAATGAGAAAAGTGTTGTAAAGTGACCCCTCTTTTCTGGAATCTGGATTTTCATTTGCCTGTCATTCTGCGAAATCTTAACCAAATTGGATGCAACTTTTTGTAAACGATCAAAAATTTGTCCTCCCTTGCGCTGAACTGGCAGGCTTGACGTGCCGCAAGGGCTCAGTAGGGATTGTCTGTCAAAACCCGAAGCTAAGAGTCAGTTCCATTGTGGTTATATCACACTAATTAGTTTTTCTAATGTAATTTTCTACACATTTTTTTCAGTATTTCAGCATGGAGAAGCTGGTTGGCGTAGCATGGGCAACGTTGTCAACTTTACAATAGGAAAGTGAGTGGCTGCGACTGAAGAGCGTGTTCAAGCAGGGTGTATTTGCCATTCTCATTTAATGAATAATGTCAGCACACCTTGTGTCATCTTTGCATTTCAAATTACTTTTGCATTTCAGGGCACAGCGCAGCATGACAATTTAAAATTCAATTTCTGAACTACAACTACTACTCCATAAAAGACTGACATGCGATAGTAGCAGTATTAATTGTTTTAAAGATATGTGTTTAGTGATATAACAATTATTTCAGAAATCATCGAACCGGGCTCTTCGATCACTAAAACTGCTTTCTTCAACCTTTAGAATAGTCTGTTGATTCTCAAAATAATAAAACAAGTCAAATATCTCTTCATTGAAATTTTATCTTTTTTGAGAGGACTGATCTGCCTTTCAGATTGTCCAGGGCTATTCAGATATTAATACATATCCAAATTTTATTTTGCAGCAACAATCCAGTGGCTTTCAGTTACATTTTGTAAATACATATATTATATTCTATTACATACATTATACAAACATATTCCAAAGGGTAAGGGGGAATATAGGGTACCAGACGAACTGTAGGCTGGATGAGGGATTCGTGGTTATCTGGTCCAAGTCATGGATGACAATTATGCCTTCCTTGATGGAAATCGTCAGACCGAGATCAGCGAAGGTCTAATTATCTTCCGACAGTCTACAGTGAGTTTGTTAACCCTATTTTTAACAAACCACCAGACGGAAATCTTAATGTGTATTGCTTACTGTTCATTTCCTGTAATAAGAGCGTTTCGTTGGAAGGAGATTCTCTATCCTTTCCGTGGGTTTCGTGTAAGTGCTTCTGCTTACGGGTCCACACTCCCGTTTTTGGCCCTTCATACAACGGAATAGTGAGGATTACAGGTAAAGACTGTATTCGATGAAATTTGGACACACAAAATAGGTCACCAAAAATTTTCCTTGAGCCCGATTTTTTTCAAACTTTCTGGAAATAAAGTACTACTAAATGGTTAAGTTTTGACATCATTGGTTTATTGAACCTCTTCTTCCAAATGCCCACACCTTTGCCTTGACCCCTTTCATCAAATTTTGGGTAATGATAGGACCGACTTGCTTACTTACTTTTAACCACACTTTCTTTAGATCAAGTTCATTTTCTATCAGTTCTGGAGTTTTAACGAACTTTGCCTTCATGATTGCCCAATATTTTTCAATTGGGCGAAGTTCCAGAGTGTTTGGAGGGTTGACGTCTTTTGGTACAAAAACTACATTATTATCTTTGTACCAGTCTAAGACGGGCCGGGCATAGTGGTAGTCGTATTTGGAGGCATTCATCCTTGTAGATTTGTCCGTTGACAGTCCCAGAGGTGATGAAGGGCTGACTCATTTTGCCGAATCCGCAGATCGCTTGCCAGACAAGGAACTTTTTTGCGAATTTCGACAGTTTCTACAATTTTTCCGCTTGGTTGTCTTACGGTCCTTGAACGTTTTGATCACATGAGATACGGTTGAATGTGCGATTCCGAGCTGTTTTCCGATCCATCGATGAGAAGCGTTTGGGTTTTCGAATTGAGTGCCCAAAATTTGTTGACGCACTATTTCTTCATTCGAAGCCATCACTGAAATCACTCGACCGATTTTCACGAAACTCAATACACAATTGACACAACACAATGAAAAACATTCAGTTAAAATTTCAATAAGTCTTACCCACACGCTAAAAAGTTACGAACAATTGCGTGTGTCAAAATTTCATCGAATACAGTCTTTATGTACAGTTTGATCTTGCCATTAGGAGGAACTGTACGTCATGGCAAGTCCTGCACTGGTGGTGGCTTCCTATCACATCACATCACGATCAAAAATTTGTCCTAGTGTTTGGTACAGTATCGAATATTCCGGATTTTTACGTAGGTCCGGATACATTCAGGGTCAAAACGGTTCCAAAACGTGGCTTGCGACACCTCAAACTTCATGATTTTGCAAAACAAGACCATTGGTGGTCATTCTCTAAATATTCGGCCATTGTAGCCACTCCTGGCAACCCTCTGGAAACAGGGTTCTATCGGGAAAGTGGCCAAACTTTTAACGGTACCAAAACATGGCTTGCGACACCTCAAACTTCATGATTTTGCAAAACAAGACTATCGGTAGTTATTCTGGATGCACACAGCCGTTATGGCCATTCACGGTAGCGTTACTGGAATCGGATTCCTCCTACAAAGTAGCCAGATTTTGAATGGTACCAAAACATGGCTTGTGACACCTACGACAACTACGAAACACCTTACGTTCAAAAGTGCGTTGGTCCTTGAAGAGCAATGTCCAATGACAACCGGTCTAATTAATGTCTTGTAGCTGGGCAACTTTGTAGTTCAGCAAACTTTGTTCGATCTGAGTATCCTTCGCAGTCAAAGTTGGGCACAATTGTCCGCCATAATGCGGCTTTGTATTTCTCTGCTGGTGTCATTGTCGGTGATTACCAATGAGCAAAAACACACGAATTCGTTAACCGCCCCGATTTATAAACTCGTGGTAAGTCTGATGTAGTTTCCGCCATCGTCTCAAAGTTGCGTGCTATGATTTCAACGTCGTTGGCGGAGATCCTGAAGATCTTGCCGCTTGTGTCTATCTCCGCTCTTCGAATCATACCTTCCAATGCAATGCTAAATAGCAAACACAACAATCCATCACCTTACATTAACCCTCTCCGAAATTCAAAGGGACTCGAGGGTGCCTCTGAGACTCGGACGTAACACATCACTCGATCCAACGCTGCTTTGACCATACGCGTTAGTTTTTCTGGAAATCCGTATTTGTGCATAATCTGCCATAGCTGGTTTCGATCGATTGTGTCGTAAGCTGTTTTGAAATCTACACAGAAAAAAATAATTAATTTTAACAAGCGCGTAAAATTTTCTATCGTTCAATTCCAAGCCAAAGGAGGCGTAAACAACGCAATTGGTTGCAGTCTTTGCTGCGCAATACAACAATGTTTGCAATCTTTCATACAACAGGCTTGATTCAGGGGTTATCTGGCTCAAATTTACATTAAATATCCCATTATTTTCTGCCAAATCTAGCATTCCCTTTATATGCATTAGATAACGCAGAAAATTCAATGTTTTTTTTTAGCTGTGTATGAGCTGTTAAATTAGCTCGAAAAAGTAGTGTGATTTTCAGTTCAATATTAATAAATCGTGTAAAGTTCTGGGACATTCCATACACGTTCGATAATGTTGTTTGCAAAGGCTCGTCTTTGTTAACACTATTTCATGCAAGCCGCTGCTTCGTGTGGAATGAAATACAAATTTACATGCTCTGATATTTACATCACAGTGAAGTTAAAGTTTTTTTTTCTGTAAATTTACCGTTTGCTTTATTTTCAAATATTATTTATTTTTGCCTAAAGGAAGCAATAAGTTATGCAGCAAGCGGGCAAAACACCTAAACATTTGATTCAGAATTTCAGAAGCTTCTTGTGATCTTATGTTCAACCTGTTCACCGACTTCAAACATAATGCGTTGCTAATACAGTTTGTATTGCAATCAATCGTAATATAACCACCTCGAAAAATGCCTTTAAAATTACAGCTATTTAGATGCATCCAAATTGTAATGACTTAAATGACATAAATTCACGTGCGTTCTGTAATTTGAACGGTCCTCAAACTGAAAACGTGACGTATATTTCAATCGTTGTGTTCAATTTGAGCAATTTTTGTAAAACTATAATCAGTGGCGTCTCGTCCATATGTGCACCTCGTGCACTGCACAGTCTAAAATTGTATATTTCATGTATTATCAAATTCATCGATTTAATACTCCGTTAATACTCGCAGACTGGGCATTTCAAATGGTGCACCAGATCCTGTATATACCACACGTGGATCGTTTGTAGATGTTTTTTTTCCCCATAACTTGATTGCCGATGAGTTAGTGTCTGTTTTGTGCACTTTGTGGTCTGCACAAAGTAGTTTTACTCACTGGCTAGTTGCAATTTTATTCTCTTGTTTCTAGACATTGACAAGGTACTTTTTGTGGCATATCACAAGAGACTCGGCAAAGGAGGAACTATGGAGCAAGATATTGTTGTCAAAATTGACGTCCGGATTCGAAAGAAAGTGCACAACCGGTTAATTTTCTCATGAGACGCCACTGACTATAATTTAACACCTTAACTATTGGCCGAAATTTTGCTTTACCTTACAACGCTAATGTTTTCAGATGTTGTATATAGTTTTTGGATTTCGTCAACAATTAGCTATTTGTTTGACTAAGGATTGATTGTACTTATTGTATTTAAACTTGTATGTAAACTTCAACAAAAAAACGAAAACATGAAGCAGTAAAACTGTTCCGGAAATTTGTATTCCTAGGAAATTGTAATAAATTCACTGCTGATAGTTCTTTTGACAATATGATTGGAAATTGCTCCGCAAAGTCGTTATAGTATGTGCTGTTGTAGTTGTTTATAAATTTTGTTCCTTGCTAAAAAATTAAAGAAACTAAAGCAACCTTAATGTATTATTATTTCCATCCTGAGCTACATTAACCAATACTATTTGTAGTTGATCTGTAGTCACTTTAACACCAATATGATTAAAAAAAAACTATAATTTCATGTACCATTACACACTGGACACTCATTTCTAACTTGCTGCACCCTTTTCATCGCGATGCAACTGCAGTTTTTAGATTCGTGTATTTAGCTTCGTGTTACATCCGATTCTAAACATAATTCTATTCAGGACTTCTTTACGTCAGTAAGTGTAATTTTAAGTTTTTTGACTTCTACAGTTAAGAGCATGACAAACACAGACATAAATAATGAAATTTAACAGACGTGTAAACTTTCCCCTCGTTCACTTCTTCCAAAGCAAACGCAAATAAAAAAATTGCTTGCAATCTTTCATACAACAAACTAGATTCACGCGTTATCTGGCTTACATTTGAGAGAAATATCCAATAAACTTATGACAGATCTGTCATTCCATTTATGTGCATAAGATGACACTGTTTATTTTACACAAAATTTTGTATATTAAATGACAAGACATGATTCCATATTTAATTGCCGTTGTAATTTTTGGTGATACATCCATTGGAACACAATATTAAGTGGTTCATTACATTACATTACTAAAAAATTAAGCTTTTAAGTCATTTATCAATTTGAGCTCATGTAATATTTGTTATTTTTAAGAGTTATGTGTGTAAGTAAAATTACCGTCAAGCCATGTAAAAATAAAAGGTGTCCACGATGAAATTGCCACACTATGAAATTGCTCTAACTTTTTAACCGTTGGGTAGAATTTAATGAAAATTTGGGTGGATTTAGTTCATAGTGCATTATTTACATACTGCAAAGTCCTGTGATCAAAACTCGCGGAAATGGAGTCGAAAGAACAGCTCGTGCGTGATAAAATCTTGCGCATTCATCACGAGAACAAGGATCTCTCGCATCGTTCCATCGCTAAAACGTTGGGAATCGCGAATTCCACGGTGTCGCGAGTGATTAAGCGGTTCGAGGAACGGTTGACCACCGATCGGAAGCCCAGAAGTGAAGGAAAAAGTATTCCGTACAACACCAAAAATCACAACCGCGTAGTTGGGGCCTTCAACCGAAATCCGAACGCCTCCGTTCGGGATGTGGCTAAGAAGCTGCACCAAAGCCGTCCAGAAGGCCAAAACTAAGGCTGGGCTTCGAACGTTCAGGGTACAAAAAGCCCCTAATCGTGACGAGAAGCAGAACAAGTCCGCCAAAACCCGTGCCAAGAAGTTGTACCTCAACATGCTGACGAAAGTTGAATGCTGCATCATGGACGACGAAACATATGTGAAGGCCGACTTCAAACAGATCCCCGGCAACCTGTTTTTCACGGGCAAGGATAAGTTCAGCGTTCCGAAGCATGTCCGCACTCAGAAGATGTCCAAATTTGCGAAGAAATTCCTGGTTTGGCATCTGCACGTGCGGGAAGCGGAGTGCACCTTTCGTGACCCAGGACACGATGAACGGACAGGTGTACATAAAAGAGTGCCTCCAGAAGCGGCTGCTTCCTCTCCTGAAGGCCCACAACGTCCCAACAATCTTCTGGCCGGATTTGGCCTCATGCCACTACTCCAAGGACGTGCTGAAGTGGTATGCGGACAATAAGGTCAATTTCGTGCCGAAAATGTTCAACCCTCCCAACACTCCGGAGCTCCGCCCCATCGAGAAGTACTGGGCGATTATGAAGCAGCACCTTCTTAAACGACCTAAGGTAGTGAAGACAGTCGAGGAACTGAAGAAAGTATGGGTTTACATGCAAAAAACGGTTGATTCACAGGTTGTGCAGAATTTTATGGCCGGGGTTAAGGCCAAGGTGCGGGCATTTGCGTATGGACTGTAAATAAAATACGAGTAAAATGGTAAAATGAAGTTTAATAGTTATTTCTCAATCCCTGAAAATTTGATGGCAATCGGATGAAAACTCGAATTTTGCATCAATTTTGTGTGTGGCAATTTCATCGTGGACACCCTTTACTTGTTCAGATTTCGGTTTTGGTCAGGTTTGGTTTTCACTGGTTTTGGTTTTGGTTTCGGAAAGCCGTAAATTCAAGTCTTTCTTCCGCTTCGTTTGGATACAAGAGAGCTAAATTTACATGAACTTTCCGAAGTGTGCACGGTCGTTCTCTAGACCGAAAAAGTTAATGAGCTTGATTTTCCCTCCCGTTATTCTGTAACACGTGAGCGTCGTAAAATTCCCACCCATCCTCAGAGGCCCTTGAGCAAGCGATTTAAAAAAAAATGAGCTTTCATGTATTTTTCTTCCTGGGCTGAATGAAGTAAAACGAAAGCGTATCCAAGGGGAGCAAATTGCACATCCAGACAAAGGGGGTCCACCGGCTTGTTGATGTAACCTCTTTTAAATTTGAGCATTCTGGCTATCTGGTATGCGACCGAGCAAATTGAAATTGCTGTCGTTTTGGAGACGAAAAAAAAACACATTTAAAATTCATCTCATTCCCAACATCATATCTACGATACCGTATGTCCACCTTCCACTCCGATCTTCGGAACATGTAGCTGACCACTACTGGGGAAGAAAAAAAAACAAAGATACCCTTTCGACTGTCCGACCATATGCCAACGTTCAATGGCGACACACAGGTGTGAATGGCAATGGCTCTCCAACCATGCATGGTAATGAGGTAAGTGCGCGATGTCATTATATTAAGATTTATTTTAAAATATTTGTTCCAGTCAATGTTCTCGACATCGGAATTACAAACGAACAACACGCTCATTGGTTCAATAATTTTCTTCGGAAAAATCCAACGACTGACCCACCGCGCAGTGGTCAACCCTTTGCTGGATGGAGAAAGAGCTGATGTTATCGCGCGCCGAAAAGTAAGCGCCGAAGAAAGTTGAACTTGCACCGCCTCGTCGATGAAGGCTACAAAAATAAACAAAGGAAGAAAAAAACTGGTTTTCCCTCTCTGTCTCTCGGTCGCGGACCCTACCGACTCAGTCCGGTTCATAGTTTTACCTCCATAGGTACCCTCTATCTAAGAGCCAACGAACGAACGAGTCCGCGACGACAAAACAGCAATATATTTTGTTTAATTTCGAAATGAATTTGGCTTCTGTCTTACGCCTCTTGAGATGATACGTGAGCGATGCTCTCCCCCCCCCCCTCACCCCTCCTTCTCCTTTCCCCGCCTGGCGATGTTTTTGAAAAGCTCTTCACAGCGCCGAGAGATGGAGATTTCTGTGAAGTGCTCGAAAAAGCAGCGAGACAAAAGGAGAAACGTAGGATTTATAGTACCTGCGCTTCGAGGAGGTGCAAGGAGAGCATGGATAGGGGCGGTCCGGGGGCGGGGAAACGTGTTTTATGTTTTGAAGACTCTGGGGCGCATAAGGTAGTAATTATCGTAGTCCTTATCTGGAATCACCTGCGGGTTAGACCCGGAGCCGTTTGCGGGGCAGCAGGCCCACGCGGATGGCGTAGTTGCTATGGGGATGCTTCCAGATGGGTGTACGTACCGTACGGCAACAACGACAACGACGGCCATGATGGTGCGTTAGATTTGCGTGGATGGGATTTGAAAGGAGTTCCAGGAACGGTGCGATTGTTATCTTAAGGCTGTTGTGTTATGATGGGGGAGGGCTGCTGGAAGAAAGGAGGTATGTGACCTTTGAACAAACACGGTATGTACTACTGAATACGAAAGTAGCAGGTCGACTTACTGATTCGCAATATGCCGTGAAGTGATTTATCGGTTGACTTGTAAAAAGAAGAAAAAGAATATTTGGAGCACATAACCGAAAAACACCTGAGTTAATTGGTACTCCTTTTTGGGTATTGAAGAGCAATTAAGAGGTCTTATATGTGACTTACACAGGCTAGTGAACTATGAAAAATTTTGCAAGAAATTCTTATGCATAACTCTAGGAAAATTTTCTCTGCATGTTAGAGAAATCCAACGCTCTAACCAATACCATACTCACTGAAAAAAATATTGTGAACTTAGGTCTACTTGGATGCATATAAAAGCTCAGACATGTATCTGTTGTTAAATTTACAAGAGCATGAGCATGATTGACCGCCCGAGGTAGCTACTTCGTTACTGTCAGATCAGCTGTTATCACACAAAAAAGCCGAGAACATCACTTTTACAAAAAATCAGTAAAAAATCCATGTTTACGAAACGCATGAAAGCTACTTTACGAAAAAAAATTTCAGTGTACGCCAAATCGGTTGATAAAGTGCGTCAAATACATATACGACTGTTGCGATGGAAAATTTCGGTGAAAAGGTGCTCGTTTTCCAAGAAATTTGGACATGTAACTAGCGATCTTTCATTTTCTACACAAAAGGAACAGAATAAATGCAGAAATTTTCCAAAACAAGTGTCTCCAGCAGCGGAAGCATAAGAATCATCCTCTCATATGACCGGATCAACTGGGTTTTCTGATAAAACCTTTGATGTTGGTGAAAAAGGTAAAACCCACCAAACTGTCCCCAACTGTAACCGATCGAACGGTAATGGGGAATCGTCAAGCGGAACCTCAGAAAGGCAGGTGCAGTGACCCAGAACATGACAGCTTTAAAGAAAAACTGGTCTTCGGCGTCCACGAAGAGCATAAAAACCTCTGTGCAGAACTTGATGAACAGTATAAAGGTACGGTCATATTACCGACATCAGCAATCTGACTAAAATTAATTGATATTTTAACATGTTAAGCGATAATAAAATACATTGCCTTGAAAATTTACCAAACGCCTTTAGTAGTATTTAGTAGTAGAGCCCGTAATAGACAAGACGTCTACTGATAATACACCTCTGGATCTCACGGCTGTAGTTATTGTCCGCAGTAACAAGTGAGCCGAGCTAGAGAAATTCTTCGACTACCTCGAGCTCATCTCCGTTGATCGTTACATTGCTGTCTAGTCGGACCATGCCGTGAAAGGTTCCGCATGCCAGCATGTACTTCGTTTTGGACGTATATATCCTCAATCCAATCTTCGCTTTAGTCCGATGTGCTGCTCTGCCATCGCCTTAAACGTTCTGTTGACAATGTCAACGTCATCAGCAAAGCAGATAAATTGACTGGATCTGTTGAGACTCGTTCCTCGCGAGTTGAACGCCGTTTCTCTCATAACAGGGGAAATGTTGAACCGCAGGCGAGCGATTCCATCATATTAACGTAGTCTCATGATGGATTGGAATGAACGCGTTAATCCACCCGTGTCCTCATACAGCACTGGGTTCTATCAATCGCAACCTTCATTAGTCGAGTCAGCTTCCCCGGAAAGCCTTTTCCTGCTCATCCATGGTCTTTCATATCTCTTTTCAGGTAACTGTATTTTATTTATTTGTCGTCAATCAGTAGTAGACCGTTTTGTTACAATGATATTTACAATTTTTATGTTACACTTCTTAAATATATGGTATGATCTTAAAAACTAACATATCGAGGTTTATATTTTTAATGTTTGAGTTATCTAGTGCATTGAAGTATTGCTTCAATTTTTGTTTTAGTCATAGTGAAGTCAACATTTTCTCCGTGCTTATTGTACGTTGCCATCCATCTGATTAAGGGCCCAAATTTGGCGTAATTTAGTGCGATGATGGCTTGTAGTAAATATATTTCTGTTTCGTAATTGCCGGGACGGAATGTAAAAATTAAGTTTTGCTAAAAGTTCTACTGAGTCAACGCGTTGCGCAACAATATCATTTACGAATGAAACTAATGCAAATTCCACGGCGCTTCTTTTAATGATCGGATTGCTGATTAGCATACAGCGTGCTTCATAAGATGGAAGAGGTAACCTTGTCCAACCTAATTTACGAAGAGCAAATAGTAAAAACTGCTTCTGTACCGATTCTATTCGTTCTTCTTGTATGACTGAAAAGGGTGACCAAACTACGCTACAATATTCCAGTATTGACCTCACATATGCAATGTACAATGTTTTTATTGTGTACGGGTCATAGAAAATTGCTTAATAAAAACGTTTTATAAATCCAAGCATATTATTTGCTCTGTTGATGATAGTATTGTAATGTTCAATGAATGTAAGTTTGGAATCCAAGATAACTCCTAAGTCCCTACTCTTTACACTTTTCAACTGGCTGATTCCCTAAATTAATAGTTACGTCTAGAGTGCTTCGTTTCCTACTAAAAGTAATCGAATTACATTTTTTACGTTTAGCTGTAAAAGACTTTTGTTACACCAGACATGAAAACGTTTATTTCTTGCTGGAATGTAATAATATCTTCTTTACTTTCTTATTTCTAAAAATAGTTTCCATGTCATCAGCATAAACAAAAATTTAATGTTTTCAAGAATAAAAACGTCATTTCAAACAAAATAAATAAGAGGGGCTAAATGAGAGCCTTGGGGACTCCAGAGAGTGACTTGAATAAGGGTTTGATTTCTTCCCTTTAAATCTTTTATTTGTTGACGGTTACGTAAGGTAGGATTCGATCCATTTGAGAATTCTGGCTCGATTCCCAATTTTTGCAATTTAAAGAGAAGCACTGGGTATATCAATGCGATCAAAGCTTTGCTGAAGTCATATAAAGAGCTTCTACATGGTATTCATTGTCCATTGCTATCAGAAGTAGTTAACGAATTCCAATAAAATTTGTGCTAGTTGATCGTCCTTTGAAAAATCCATGTTGCTTTGTAGTGATTCTGTTTTTGATTTGAGTGAACAATTTTTCCATTATTAACTTGCTTCAAAGATTTAGAATACGAAGATAAAATGGCAATTCCACGATAGTTACGTATGTCAGATTTTTCCCACTTTTGAAAATAGGTACTAGGTAGGAACTTTTCCTGGTTTGGGAAAAGATCCAATTTCAATGACATATTAAATAGCCAAAATAAAGGTGATGTAAGTTCAATGCTAAGTTTTCATAAATACTGGTGAGTATTCCATCAGGACCAGAACCACTAAAACGTCTAAAATATTCAAACCTTGAAATATGTCTCTGAAATTCGACTTGACTAACTAATGTTCCTGAAAATCCTGGAAGAAATCAAATATTCGTCAATCTGATCTTCTAGCAAATGTAGTATATATTTCTTGAAAGAATATTTGCAATAGATTGCAAATTTCTTCTGCGTTATTACCAACATTTGATTAAGATGCCTTCTATGATGGAAGTTATCAGATTTCAATTTAGTCTTTAACATAATTGAAAAATTTTTTGAACAAGACTTAATTTCCAAGTTCAGTTTTTGCATTGTGCTCATCATATGCATTTTTTATGGTTAGATTCAGTTCATCACAAATACTCATAGTAGTTTGCCAGAGTTATTGCTGTTACCATCTCTTTTGTATGTTTTGTGTGCCTTTTTGCTTCGATTCTTCAAATTTTTTATTTGTTTACTTATACAAACTGGTTGGTTTGACTTACCTTGTCGTCTTATTTTTTGAGTGGTACTTCTTCAAATATTATTTCAAACAATAATTTGTAAAAAACTTCAACAGAAGTCTCAATATTTCCTTCGTTCTTAAAAATGATTTGCCAATCAATTCTGATAATTTTATTTCATATGATATCATAATTTGCTAAATGATATTGGAAGACCTCTTCATATCAGAGTCGTCGGGTCTTTCATATTCGTGGATAAATAAAGAAAACTCAATTGCTGTGTAGAAAAGCTTCATTTTTCCATAATGGAAAAAGTGATTTTGCTACACAGAAATCTTCCTCAATATTTGTTAATAAAAAATCTAAATATAGCGAATTTTGCTGGTTTTACATGATTAACTTGGTTGAGCCTAAACCTGCAGTTTTGTCGAAAATAAACTGTAATGTTTCATTTTCTCCGACGACTGGTAGAAGGATACACTCATTTTCGGTATCTAAAATGAATTCAGCACTACGTTGATTAAAATCTCCATGTATGTGAACTTTCACTTCTGAGGAAGCTCAGACATAATTGCGTCTGCAATGTGAAAAAATGTTCATATACTTCTTTACGAGCGTTGTTTGGACGAAAATACACTGGGGCAAATACATGTAGTTTCACCTGCCATGTGTACTTTCACCCATACATGTTCAAACTCCATAACTTTTGATGTTTCGATAATTTCTGAATTAAAATTGGTAGAAATAGCTATTAAAACACCACCACCTGACTTTTTCAGAATTTCGAAATTGCGATCATTTCTAAAACATTATAAAATTAGAACTCTTCACTCTAACGCTTTGATCCCAACTGGTTTCGGTTGCCATTATTATTAGAATGAGCAACCAAAATTTTATTATGAATTTCTTGAATTTTAACCGCACTTTTCATACGGTTACAAATTTTGGCAATAAACTATATTTCGGTACTTAATTGTGTTTTGAAATTGGAAGCGTTTGCTCAGTTCGGGTTAGTCGATAAATTAAGATTATTAAAATTATTAAAATTAATTACCCTCTCCGATCTGAAGATATCGTCAAATTCTCGTTATCGCCATGCTCTTCAGAAATCATTATATCCTCTAAGGGTTTCGTCTACCGATGGAAACTCGAATCTCATGCGAGCATGTACATGACTCATGGTGCGGCTGAAAAACTCCCCAGATTCATCCAGTTGGGTGAGATGTGGCAGAACTGTCGTGAGATTCATCAAATTGCCGGGGTAAGTGCTTAAGTTTCGCCTCGTTGACCATTGATCGGTTGATAGATGGGTGGCGGCCTGGAAAAACGATGCTTTGCTGCCGCAGTAGGTCTCGATCATAGTAGTAGTAGATTATGTGGATTGCCGATGGTGTTGAGATTTTTGTTTGTTGTTGTTGCATTTACTGCTGAAAACAGGTGAGTGTGTACGGTTGCTATGGTGGTTGTTGTTGTTGTTGTTGTTGTTGTTGTTGTTGTTGTTGTTGTTGTTGTTGTTGTTGTTGTATTATATGCGGCTTTGAAGTCGATGAATAAATCCTGCGTTGAGACTCTATATCCACGGCATCCGCAAAGTGAATATTTGATCCGTTGTAGACCGTCCTTTGATTAAGCCGGTCTGATAATTTCTCACCAATCCATTTACTAGTGGTGACAATCGCTGGAAGATGATTTGGGATAGCACTGCGGAATTAAGGACGGTGATCGCAAAATAGTTTGCGTAGTCCAGCTGCCACCCTTCTTGTAGATGGGGCAGATAATCCCATCCTTCCACTCCTCCGGCAGCTGTTCGATAATCCAAATCCTGGCTATCAGTCGATCCAAGCAAATGGCCAACTTGTCCGCGTCCATCTTGATAAGTTCTGTTCCACCATCGCTTCCGACCAATTTGTTGCCTTTCAGCTGTTTGATGGCATCCTTAACTTCATCTATCGTCGGAGATGGCATATTTCCGTTACTTGCTGCATCGCCGACGAAGACTACAAAGCTTGGTCCTTGGACTGCAAAGCTTGGTCCTACGCTGCTGATGACCTGTTTTCACAATATTCCAACAGTCCTCGATAGGGGCTTCGTCGTAGCCTGCGGAGACGTCAGGTTATTCACTACGGAGTGTTTTGGATGCATCGAGACGGCTAAGTCGATAAGTTGAAGGACGTTCTCGTTGCCCAGCTGGTGTGTGCTGCAATTTCCAATCACCGGTTCATGCTCCTCACTT
Source organism: Aedes japonicus (assembly GCA_034211315.2). Taxonomy (NCBI): domain Eukaryota; kingdom Metazoa; phylum Arthropoda; class Insecta; order Diptera; family Culicidae; genus Aedes; species Aedes japonicus. The sequence goes on from JASCZW010005201.1 coordinate 92,160, forward strand.
TGGCCAACCTGAGTGTTGAAATCCCCAATGATGATCTTGATGTCATGGCTTAAGTAGTGGTCGTATTTTTCAGTTTATCCGAGGTGATAGTTAAGCAAGATCCTCATTCTGTATATTGTTGTTTCACCAGCCACAATCAAAACCGTACGCTCCGTGGATTCTTTCCATCACACCTTCCTCAGCTACGATGTCAAACGCGCGGTTCTGCAATTCGTCGAAAAGTACGCGAGTACTTCCAATGGAACTGAGAGATAGGCAGTTCCACGTCCCGAGTTTCCAACCGTTAGTCATCATCCGTAGCCTAGTCCCATGCCGATTGATCCGGTTCGAATCTCTCCCTTGTGCATTGTTTGTTGCTGTAGGTTTTTTTTTATCGGTGTCAGCACACCAACTTCACTATCTCGCATGAGGATCACCGTGATACTGTTGCTTAATAATCTCGAGTACAACCCAGACTTTCGGCCTTCGTATTTAGATTCCTGTGCGCACAAACAAGACGGTAGTGCAGCCGCTCCTAACATGGCGAACAGACGATGTATGAGCCGTCCTTGACCTGGAAGCAGACGCTCGATTGTAGTTCCAGGGTTGTTACGAGAAATCTGAAAATAAATCCGTACAAGTTCACAATCAAATCCGCGCCTAAGCCGCCCCGAATCCCTAAGGGGGGCTAAATCCAGTCCCCAACCCCAGATTATCTCCGTTTTTAAGCCAATCAGATGCATTGTTCAAAAATGTGATTTAATTAAAAACTTCAGTGTGAAATAAAACCTGTTAAAAGGGAAACATAAAAAAATGTCCAAAAAAAAAACCAACGGCCCAAGATGTGATCCACGCTGGCCCAGTACAGTGCTAAAGTATGTCAAAGTGAATCAACCATATTTGGTCAATGATAGTTAGGTTCTTATTTATTTAATATATACGTCAAAACATGTAATTGTTCTCACTAGCTTTTATTTGAGCTCATTTTGTTCCTCCTGCTCAATGGTCTCTTTGTTTCACTTTTAGGAATGTTGTTTCTGGATTATTGGATGTCATTGTTCTGATTTATTTTTCATCAAGTTAAAACTATCTTCTTTAGCGTTCCTTTTCATTCCGACTATTTCTTCTTGCTTTTTGATCTGGTTCCTTAATTTCTTCTTTTTCAGAGCATCCACTAGTTCAACATTTTTCCTTTTTTTTCTGCTTGGATTCGTAAGATTGCCTCACAAATTTGGCCTTCAAAATCAAGTCCTTTGAAACAACAATCCAGGTTATATCATTCTCGAAAATAAAAATATGTCATTCAAAATATGTCAACGATGATTGAAATGCAGTTCACTGAGCCTAGTTCGGTTTTCCGGCATTACTTACTTATGCTGGTCAAACGTCCTATTAGGACCGCACATGCGTGACGATATTTAAAACTCGCTTGAAGGCTGCTTTTCTCCAGTTCCTCGAATGTTCCACACTTCCAAGATCTTGCTCCACTTGGTTTAACCACCTTGCTGCGCTCCTCTGCGTCTTGTACAAACATATTTTTTGCGGGGATGTTGTCCGACATTCTTACAACATGTCGCGCCCAATGTATCCTTCGAGCTTTAGCGACTTTCTGGATACTGTGTTCGCCATAGAGTACTGCCCGTAGAGAACTACCGGCTTATCAGCGTACAAATGGTACACTTTGTACAGGGGTGAAGTTTACAAGACCTCAAAGTCTTGTGGAGACCATAGCAGGCACGACTTCCGGCAATAATGCGTCTCCGAATTTCTTTGCTGCAGTTGTTATCCGACGCAACCAATGATCCGAGGTACAGGTGGACGACCTCGAACGCATCTTCGTCGATTGTCACAATTCAACCTATGCGAGCTCTATCACGCTCGGTTCCTCCAGCCAACAGATACTCAGTCTTCGACGCATTCACCTTCAATCCAACCTCTTCCGCTTCACGTTTCTGCTTGGTGTACTGATCAGCTACCACCTGGAACGTTCTGTCAACAATTTCCACATCGTCAGCCAAGCAGATGAACAGGCCGTATTATTGAAAATCGTTCCCCGCATGTTAAAGTCCGCACGTTTCATAACACCTTCTAGCGCAATGTTGAACAGGATGCTGGAAAGACCATCGCCTTGTCGAAGTCCTTTGCGTGTTTCAAACGAGTCCAATAACGTACCCGATATCTTCACGTAACACTGTACACCATACCCCGTAGTCTTGATCGTTCTGGCCAGTTTCCTGGGAAAAACGTTCTCCTCTATAATCTTCCATAGCTTTTCGCGATCAATAGTATCTTATGCGGCCTTGAAGTCGAAGAACAGACATGATATTCGCGACACTTTTGGAGGATCTGCCGCAACGTAAAGATTTGGTCAGCGGTTTTGCAGCATCAAATGCTTAAATAGTGAAAATTTTCTTTCGCTCTCTGCATTAGAATAAGCTATGCAAGTTACAATGTTAAGCAATGTTCTCAGTTCAGAGAATGTTTTAAAAGAATTTCACTCATTTTGTTAATTCATTTAACTCGTTTTTGGTATACCAAATAGTGTTGAAAGAATCCGCGCCAAATCCGCGAAATCCTGATGACTATCTTAGTATTGTTTTATATCTTTGTGGGTAAGGCTACATTCATTGCTTAAACATTTTTAGAATTCCGAGTTTTTGAATATATTCTTATTATAGTGGAAAATAGCTATCAAAAACATATACACTTTCGAATTCCGGCGGTTGTTGTTTTCCGGCATTCTTACGAAATGTCCGGCTCATCGCATACTACCAGCCTTTGCCACTCTCTGCTCGTTGGATTCACCGTATAGTTGCGCTAGCTCGTGGTTCATTCTTCTTCCCCTTAAACCGTCTTCATATAAACTACTCGCTAGCGGGCAAATTCGCAACATTATGTAAACATGTCAACATGTTTTCAAATCGGCTCATCGGTTTGTAGGGAACGAAAATGTTGGCAGGTTGACAACAACGTTTGAGCTCGGAATTTCGATTTAACGGCTGAAGACAACTGATCCGAATGCCTCTCGAAAACAATGCGTTAAGCGTTTTGCACAATTTTCAGTAAGACTTTCACAACTCGTTTCTGGTCCAACTTGAAATCTCAGGTTGTTTCAAACGTTGTTCATCGATTCTGCCCAAACCGACGATATTCTTGATAAGTTCAATGATGTTTTGTAGAATGCTGCATAACCACGTAAAATCTTCTCATGCTTTGTAAGTATTTCTGTAAACAAATGTAGCAGGAAGTGACGGTCTAAACGGAGCGGCCTATGAACGATCATCTTGTCAAAGATCACAGAAAGCCTGAACATCGGATCCTGCAATTATGTATACACACCCTTCATAACGGGTTCGTGAAAGGTGTTGAAAGAAGCCGCGTTAGAATTGATCATTGCTGTCTACTATATATCAAAGGCTGACCAGCACGAGTAGAAAAATTTGAGAAAATACAGCAAGAGCTTGGATTGCTTGGATTGCAGTAGAAAGAAATATTGAAGAGTGGCCTGCACTGTTTAATGATGTTGAATTCCCAAGAGTCTAGTCTAAAGTTCTGTCCAGTTAGAATCCGGAATCACTTATTGTGTTTCAGCGGCACGGAAAGTGACCGCTGCAAGAATTATTTTACAGCGGTTTGTTTACCTAGGTTTACCGCCCACTTTCTGTGGTATAAATTTCACGGTGTTTCGTGCAGTGAGTCGAAAGTTATTCCAGATGGAAGCCGAGAGGCCACCCCCGTTGATAATCCAACGTGATCCGCAATAAAAATCGCAAAAACGTTGAAGATCGCCAAATCAACCGTGTATGATGTGCTCAAACGGGAAGCGAAAGAGCGTGGATCAAGTGCCTCAAGGTAACCGTCGTAGTGGAACATATGACCACAAGCTGAACCAGAAGGTGTTGGGAACCGTCAAAGCAAACCCTGGACTATCAGATAATGAAATTGCACAAAAATACCCTGCAGTACCGTTCGAAGAATTCGTTTGCGAGCAGGATATCGTTCTTATCGAGCCAGCAAGCAACCAAACAGAACGTCGAAGCAAAGTTTCGTCACCAAAACTAGAGCTCGGGAATTGTACCAGCAGGTTTTGAAGAAGTACCAAGGATGCCTGCTCATCGACGATGAAACCTACGTCAAAATGGATATCGGGCAGCTTCCTGGCCAAAAATTCTACATGGCGACTGCACTAGGAGATGTTCCTGGTAAGTTTAAGTTTGCTTTTATGGACAAATTTGCCAAAAAAAATCTGATGATTTTGCAAGCGATATTCAGCTGCGGAGCAAAGACCAAAGACGATGGACTCGAAGCTGTACAAAGAATGCATCAAAAACCGCGTACTACCTCTCATTAAAGCCCTTAAAGGTCCCGTGAAGTGTTAACTAGATTTGGCGAGTTGCCAGTACAGCCGGGAAATCAGCCAGTGGTACCGCGATAATAACGTAGATTTCATCGATAAAAACATAAGTCCACCCAACTGCTCACAGTTCTGGCCCATCAAGAAATTTCGGGCAATAATGAAGCGGAAGCTTAAGAAAAGTGGAAAAACGGCTCGGTACGCGACTCAGATGACCAAAATGTGCGACGTTTGATGGGAGAAATAAAGAAGAAAGTGCAAATTTTCATTAGAAACGAAGAGAAATGATTTGTATTGATATTTTTTCCTTGAAGTACAGTGAATTGTTTTGATGTATTAAACATATTTGTACGTCAATCCGTTACCGAGATACAGGTGATTTTATTATTCCGGATTCTAAATGGACATAGGTTTACGTTAACGGGACACGTAGTCAAGAATCGTAAGATTTCTGAATATCCCGAGTATGAAAGCAAAGGTATTGTTCGTGATATCGAGTGCAGGTAATTTTACTCGGTTTACAGGTCAGTACTGTTCTTATACCATCCACTGGCGATTTCGCACCTTTGTTCAGGTGGCAGTTGAGCAAATATGAGTGCCGAATATTTTCTGTTTTAGCTGTTCAAATTAACGATGGTCTACAATATGCCATTGCATGCATTGGAAACTAAACTTTGCGGAAGCTTAAAAGCCCATGCTAAGTGTTATGAAGCCTAGTATATTTTTTCGTCTGTAACAAGTTGCACAGCACTAAATATGCAGTTCTAATGCATGTTTTTTTTAATAGGATTTCTTCCAGTAAGAAGAACTCATGAACTCAGCATGTTGCATAAAGCTTAAAACATCATATCGCTTCTTAAAAGCATATATTGAATAATTCGGGAGTTCGGAACGCCTTCGTTAAGCATTACCGATGCTTAAGCCCATCGTATCGAAAATCTAATCGCAATTCTAACGATATTCTACAGATCGGGAAGTCAAATCCGTTAGAAATTAAAACGAACTTGCTTATGGATTAGTAGAACCTGCTCAAATCAAATGAAATAGATATTCAAGACAGTGCAAAAGGAAAAATTGAAGACTATTGAAATCAGTTGGCTAAAGTTGCCATGCTAAAGAAGACAACTAGAGGTGAAAACACATAACCGTTGGTTTCGGTCGTTGTAATGGCACCTATGATGGTATTCCATAGAAATGCTGATGTCGAGCGAGGATTTTCGACTTCGGCAAAGATCCTCACCGACGATCGATCATCAATGTATGAGGGAACAATAAACTCGTTGCTCGTGATCAAAGTCGCATTGAAATTATTCGGAAATGAGTCGCATCCTCAAAATACTGATCATGATGGCTAAAAAATCATAATGCTAATTATAAGCAAGAAAGGAAAAAGCAGAGCAAAATAAGCAATAAATGTGTTAATCATAATGTCCGATTATTTTTAAATGTTCCTGGAAGCAAAGAAGCGTCTTAAAAAAGCCATTGAGAACCTTACTATGGCTAAAGTGGAACTGGATCAAGCAATGCTTAAGAAAGTGTCAACTGTGCGAAAGCCACATTCTTCGCAAAAACGAGCTGGCGATCATTTTCAAAAAGCTGTACAGAAAACATAGCGCGTCTTATCACAGGTTTTTTAAACACGAAATGGAACAAATTTTAAACACTCAGTAAAGTCACTTTTAATTAATTTTCAACCATCCCAAAGTCACTATTTGGTCACTTTTGTACTGGCTCTAACTCACTATTTGGTCACTATTTTCGACATTATTGTCACTTAAGTCACTACTGTTACGTCAGATAACCGCTACCAGCCCTGCCTATGGTCATTTTCATATCGTGATTAGGGCAACGATCGTATTCACGTTCCAGATGCTCCAAGGTGGGAGAGTGAACATTCATTATGTTCATGTTGAAGAAACGGGTCTTAGTCCTCAACACGTACATTCTGTCATAACATGTCATAATTTTTCCTATCACGATAAAAGCTGTGGGGAGCTCGTGCGATTGATCGCAGCTCTAGTAGATGGTGTACCCACCAAATTTGTGCACCATACGAATTTTCTATTGGTGTATTCGTTGCAATGCTTTATGTATTGTTCGGCTCAGGTGCGCAAGGCCTGCATCAAAATCCCCGGTCTCGCCGGAGAATTTATGATTCATGATTTAGCCGCCTGCAAGAAAGATACTCGGAGGCAGCTGCCGCTAACCTGGAGAACATACGCTGTTTGAGCCGCACCTAACATAGGCTATAGTCGCTCCTAACATGGAATACAGGCGTCTCTCAATGAGGACATCCTCCCTAATTCCCTGTCAGTGTACGACAAAGGTCCTATCAGTTGTTTACTCAATATTTCGCATTGTTACTCGTACCCCAGCCAACGACAGGGGTGGGGAGGGGTACTGAAGTTACTAAACAAGAGACCCGGTCTGATCTAGGAATATAACGTGAAAGGAAATTTTATCGGCATTCCTTAGGGTCATTCTGATGCTAAAATAGTAGAAACAGGTATCAAACGCTCTCAATTTACATCTGTCGAAATGCATTTGAAACACAAACAAGCTCAAAGTGCTAATTCTAAAGGCTCGCTTAATAAGCCTACACTTCCCAATTGCACCTGTGAGAAATCACTCCGCATTTAACATCCGCCAGTTTATCACTGATTAATCAAGTCAGAGGAACACAGCTCCAGTGCAACATATTTATTTTAAATCTATATTTATAAGACTTCAAACCTTCCGCCATGGAATAAAGGATCCGAACGGACGGAATGAAAAGAAATTTCATCTCCCCCTCTTCAAAGTGCCGTATAAATATTTTACACCCTCGCATTTGGCAATTACTTATTTCCCACCGACTTCGAAACGGAAACTCAGACTTCAACACAACATACAACCGGCACAGAACCACTTTTTCATCCACCCAGGATGGATCCAGGAACTGGCTATAATATAATGATGCGCACAAGATGGCACGCACTGGGGAGCCTCAAGTGGGTTCATGTCACTGAGCTCCTCTTCTTCTTATGCACATTCAAGACCTTGGAAAATGATGCCGACCTACTGTATCCAAGGCCTGGCTGGAAAGTCCCACTTGAGGTGGGTGCTTGTTTACCATCCTGCCCCCCCCCCTCACGTCGCATCCGCCCCCTCATTCAGAGACATGTTTGTTAGTATATGTACGTGCGGGCAAACATGCCACAAGACTCGTCTCTCAGCATCAGTTGCATGAATTGCGAATCATATGGGAGGGTAATGGGGTTTGATAAGGTCCTAGAAATAAAATAAAAAATAAATGTTTCCCCTTATGTGTGTATTCCGCACTGCTAACAATCCCGTTTTGTGCGTGCCTTAAATGGAGCAGGTTATCGTAGGCGAAGCCGTTACTGACCTCTCTCGTGTCATGGAATACTGCTTCAACTCCTACGCAATGAATTTCGATTAATCTATGAGAGGCTGTGCCGCTGGGGACTGTAAGTGCTGTAGGTTGGTGGTGGGGGGGGGGGGTATTATTGCGTCGCGGAAAGTCAACCGATGGTAGGGATTTAGAACGCTTTTTGTTCACTTCACTTACCGGTAAAATGAATCAAATTGGGATTTGGTGACTTGTTGAAACAGAAAAAAAGCAATCAATTTAAGGCACTTTTCCGAGAATCTTTTCCGCTGAGTCTGAGAAAAGCAGGGGAAAAAAACTCGAGCCAGATAAACTTCAATTTCAAAATCAATTCTTCGCAACTTGTCACACATCATTCAAAAGTATCTAAACTCCACATTCTTCCCCTCTCTTCCAGATTCCGGCCTCTGTCATCAGCAGCGTTGGCACGGTCAACTATCACCAATCGACGGCAGCGATCCGGCAGTTGTACGTTGTGGCACCGGTTGGCTATGGGACCGGAGCCGGCACCGGCAATGCGTTCAACGCCAACGACAATGTGAGAGGTGGTCAAACCTACAGTGACAGCAGCGCTAGCGAAAGTGCCAATCATCATCATCAGCAGCAGCAGCAGCAGCATCACCTTCATCACCACAGTAGCGGCAACGATAGCCACAGGATGATATCACAGGCCAGCTCCGGTAGCTCCTCGAATGCGGTTCAAAGCTCCGCGGCAAATTCGGCGACAGCTGCAGTATCGGTGGCAGCAGCAGCGGCGGCGGCAGTGGCCGCAGCAGCTGCAGCCGCGGCCAACACTAGCAACGGAAGTACAAATCAACCCCGCCAGCATCCGAAGAAGCGCAAGTTCGATCTGGCCGAACTCGAGGAGATGGAATCCCACCGGGGCAGTGCGGGTTCATGCGGGCCACCGCCCGCCGACACGGGAGGAACGCCACTGCTAAACGGGAGCAATACTAGCAACAATACTGTAAATATTAACCTAGGCAATGATCACACGATGATCATGGGCGAGAATATCCCAACGGCGGGACACTCGGAACTTCCCAACAACAGTAGGCCACCGTCGGGGTCGTCCTCGGTGGTCTTCAGCAGCTGTAGCGGGAATAGTAATAATCTAGGTGCAATAATAACCGTTACTTCGATGGGGCAGCATCATCCGACGTCGTCTTCGTCGGCGCCATCATCGATGACGATGGTCGACGGCATCAACTGTAGCAGTCCCAGTAGTAACAACAACGGTACTATAGGTGGCATGCGGTTCCACCAACAGCAACAGCAGCAGCAAGTCTACGAGGGCGTTCAGCAACAGCAAAGGCAACTTGTACAGCAGCAAACCGTCAGGATACAGCAACCTTCGGATGGGTTCTACAGCAATAAGAAGATCTACACCAATGCTTCCTATGGGTGAGTTGAAAACATTCAAATTGCTTGCGAGTTTTGTTTACAACGTACGGGTTGTTCCATGCATAAATCATTTCGCATTTGTTGAATAACAATGCGTGGATGTGTGTATTTTTCTACGTAAAAATATACGCCAGCTTATGCTGTACGGTACACAGTTTTTTACGGGGCAGATGAATCATTCATACAACTGCCGACGGCACATGTTCCGTGGTGTACTTTTCACGTATTTTCATACCTTCGAAGCCAATCACATGCTCGCTCATTCAATCTAGCGGTGTGGTCCAAATAGATCCATCGGACGGGAAATTTCCATTGCTTTTTTGGTTTTCGATAAACTTATTAGCGTTTTCAACCGTATCTGCATATTGTAATCTTGGTTTGATCCTTACACTGTTGCTTGTTAAATTATTTTAAATTCTGATCAATACGAGCAATGCACAGTGGACCAGAACTGATGAAAGGAAAGGAAAGGAACTGTTGTCGCTTTTAAGCGCGGCTTGTAAACAAGGCCGTTTCCGCTTGGAAATTGTCTGGGGAATCAAATGGAACTGGTTTCAATCGCCGAACGGCTCTGTAAACGAAGATGTGGCTGATGTTACCCCACTTCCCCTTATATTTTTGAATAATTTATAGATATTTTTGCACGGAGAGACTGAAGATCAACAAAAAAGAACTATTCCGATGTGATGTTTCCTAGAAAATCAAATAGATGCTGTTTCAACTACCGCACGGCTCTGTGAACGAAGATATGGCTGGTTTTACCCCACTTCCTCTTGTATGCTTGAATGGTTTATAGATATCTTTGCTCAGAGTGGCTCAAGATCAACCAAATAAGGCTGGTCCTATGTAAAACTTCTTGGAGAATCGAAAAGAAGTTGTTTCATCTACTGCACGGCGCTGTGAACAAAGATACGGCTGATTTTACCCCACTTCCCCTTATATTATTAAATCTATATAAATAAAAATGAGTTGGGGTTTCCTTTGTCACGATTTAACTTGCGAGCGGAAGGACCGTTTGGCAAGATTTTTGCTTTGTTGGATTCGTCTTGGACACCGGAAGGTTCTTATGCTGGTTTGAAACCCCTCCCTTTTATAGAAAGGGGGGCTCCCATACAAGTGAAGCACAAATTTCTGCATAACTCTAGAACTGATCAAGCAAAGGAACCCAAATTTAGCATGCGGAAGTTTTTGGAGGCAAGCAATGTTTCTATGGTAGTTTGAGACCCCTCCCCTCTCTAGAAATGGAGGCTCTCGTACAAATGAAACAGAAGTTTCTACATTTCTCAAGAACTAATCAAGCAAATGGAACCAAATTTGGCATGTGAAGGTTTTCAAAGGCAAGAAATATTTCTAAATTGACTCGAGCCCCTCCCTTCTCTGAAAGGAGGGCTCATATACAGATGAAACACAAATTTCTGAATAACTCGAGAACTTATTAAATTAATGGAGATTTTTGAAGGCAAAAAATGCTTCTATTGTGGTTTGAAACTCCTCCGCTCACTGAAAGAGGGGTCTTTTATACAAATAAAACACGAATTTCAGCATAACTCGAGAACAAATCAAGCAAATGGAACCAAATTTGGCATGTGGAGGTTTTTGGAGGGTAGATTTCTATAACATAAAAATGAATTTCTGTCTGTCTGTCTGCCTGTCAGACCCTTATAGACTCGGAAATTGCTGAACCGACCAACGTGAAAATTTATATGAAGGGGTTTCTGGAGCTGGGGAAGGTTCTTATGATTGTTTGAAACTCCTACTCTCTCAGGAAGGGGGGCTCTGATACATATGAGACACAAGTTTCTTCATAACTCGAGAACTAATCAAGCAAATCGAATCAAATTTGGCATGTGGGGGGTTTTGAAGGCAAGAATATTTCTATGGTATTTCAAGACCCCTCCCCTTTTTGAAAGGGCGTGGGGTTCAAACAAATGAAATTCAAATTTTTATTATAATCGAAGAGACCCGTGTGATGGTTCGAGAACTAATCAAGCAAATGTAACCAAATTTGGCATGTTGGGGGTTTTGAAGGCAATCATTGTATGGTGGTTTGAGAAACCACCCCCTCTGTAAGGGAGCGCTCCCATACAAACGACACACAAATTTCTACCAAAAATGAGAACTATCCAGGTACTTAAACACAAAACGTGTATTTCTCGGGTAAGAAGCATGTTTTGATAGAAGTTTGAACCCCTGCTTATTCAAGAAAAAAAAACTCATTCCGAAAAAAAACCATAAAAGTGCCAGTTACATTAAATTTTCCTTCATTTAGTTGCTAGCGTAGCAGCGCACGCACCGGGTTCAGCTAGTAATTTATAGATATCTTTGCTCGAGGTGGCTCAAGATCAACCAAATAGGACTAGTCCTATGTGAAATTTCCTGGAGAACCAAATAGAGGTTGTTTTATATACCGCATGGCTCTGTGAACAAAGATATGGCTGATTTCCCCCAGTTTAACCCATATAGTTGAATTTTGTATCTAAAGAATATAATAGAAAGTGGGGTAAAATCAGCTAAATCTTCGTTCACAGAGCCATGCGGTGTAAAAAACAACCTCTATTTGGTTTTCCAGGAAATTTCACATAGGACCAGCAGTATTTTGTTGATCTTGAGCGAACTTCGAGCAAAGATATCTGACTAAATCTATTCAGATATACATACAGAGCCGTGCAGTAGATGAAAGAACTCCTTTCGATAACTATAAATCAGAAGAAAAATTAGTAATCTCATTTAATTCCAACTACCTTTGCTATCTTCGACAGATACGCGTATTTCGTCTACAATGTGCAGACTTCTTCGGTGTACAATCTCGACTCGAGATTAGTACGAGACCAAATAATCTGTATAACATTTAGTAATGGTGTCATCTTCTAACTATGGTTAAATTCACTAAACAGCTCAAGCCTAGGATTTTCTTTCGATTCTCTAGAAATTTCACATAGGACCAGCAGTATTTTGTTGATCTTGAGCGACTCCGAGCAAAGATATCTATAAACTATTCAAGAATACAAAGAGAAGTGGGGTAAAACCATATCCATATCCTCATCCTCAAGCCATATCCTCATCCTCAAGCCATATCCTCATTCACAGAGTCGTGTGGTAGTTGAAACAGCTTCTATTCGATTTTCCGGGAAATTTCAAATGGGACTAGCACTACTTTGTTGATCTTGAGCCTCTCCGTGCAAAGATGTCTATAAATTATTCAATAACATAAGGGGAAGTGGGGTAAAATAAGCTCTTTAACTCCACAACCATATCCGTGCGGTGATTGAAATCATTCGATTCCCCAAACAATCTCCAAGCGGAAATGGGATTGTTCACAAGTCACGCTTAAAAGCGACAAAAGTTACAGATTTTTTCCTTAGTTTTCACCAGTTCTTGCCCACTGTGCAACGGCTGGAATCTATATGATCTCGAAGTGATACTTTGGAATAATACGTGCATTAAAAAAGCGACTATTTTCGGATGGATGGTTAAAAAAACGGAACATTTTAACAAACCAAATTGCATTTTATCCGCCCAAAACACCATGTCGTCATCCTTGTGGTACTTTTTAATGAAGGTGGCAACTTCAGGGAGGCACTTATCACACGAAAAATCGGATCATTTGGTCACTTTTTTTTAATGCATAATGAAAGGTCAAGAAAATCCAAGATCAATGTTTCGGGGTTGTTTGTGTGAGTGTTAGCCACTACAAGGCATTGTCCTGGAAAGCTTACAAGCTTATGACAAAACCATGTGTTTTTCAACTAAGTTGTAAGTAAGCTTCTTTAAAAAAAATAAAAAGTTCACTTTAAACACCTTACAAGATGTATGATGGGGGCCATTGAAAGACGATATCATTAGAAAGGCATTTTTTCGATAAACTACCTTTCCGTAGAAACAATTTTTCGGTTTGTTGTACTAGCAACATTTTGTAAGATATTTCTTGGCGAAAATATGAACTATTTGGAGGAACTAACTAACTAGAACAATTTTAACGAAGACATGAACATATTTCGATTTGCAATTAGTGCCAACGAAACCGTTGAATAATTCGGCCTACAACTAGATCCAGAGTAACTTTCAAACCACCGACAAGCTCCCCAGCAGAACTGAATTTGAAGTGATTAACCTTGGAAAAGCTATTTCAAATCACTGACTAGTCCTCTCCAGAAATGATTTTGAAGTTTCAGAACTAGAGCCAATCTACTCCAGAACTGGATTTGAAGTGCTTCTTTTAGGTCCAGTGGTAACTTCTAATTCCAACTCACTCTAGAACTGGATTGTTAGTGACTTAATTGGCTCCAGGTCGTCTACTGAACGTAGTTGTCGCGAACGCTTCAGTGTTTAAGCTTTGTGTGTTTGTTATGTTCCGATAACAAAAGAAATACATTCGCATTGTCTTTTGTTATTGGCATGACCATAATCGCTGGTAGCCTAAGGGAGCTAAATGAACTGGTCTTTGAACAAAATTACTTGGGGTAACCAGAGTTGTGACATGAGAGAACAGCCGTTGTGTTGTTCTCTGAAGGTTTTCAGGGATTTCAACACACCCTGCTCAGGTAGAACATTCCCTTCCAGTATGATTCTACAGACATAGGTAATCCTTGCGGTGATGGCATGTACACCCTCCTCATCATCATCATCATTATCATCACTCATTTGGATCAGGTTATCTTCAAGCCATAAACTCTTCGATTCCAAAAATAGGTTTGAGTTGACCTAATTAGGTCCAGATGTTTCTTTAAACTACTGACCAGTTCATAACCAAACTAAATTTTAAGTGACTCAATTATATGCAGTGCTACTTTCAAACCACTAATCTAACAAACTCCAGAACAAGATTTAATGTGACAGAAGTAGGTCTTATGATACCTGCAAACCACCGATCAGCCCACTCCAGAATTGGAAATGGCTAAAAAAGGTCCATTGGTACATCACAGCTACCGAACAGCTCATTCCCCAACTGGATTTCAAGTGACTTAACTACGTCCTGCCTTAACCGATTCAATGGGTCATATGAAGCCTGTCCACGTTAAATTTCAGTGTTGATTTTGAAATATTTCACGGATCGCTGAAACATTTCACTTTTATGACAGCTCTCCAGTTTATTTCGTTGTACAACATGTTTACATTCTTGTTACAATTAGTAAAATGGCGTCGAATCAAGCGCGCAAACGGATTTTGTACGAACGGCAGCAAAATCCGAAATTATCGGTACGCGATCTTGCCAAGAAACAAAGACTACCGAAAAGTACCGTGTTTTGTGTTGGCAAATCGTTTGACCAGCGCTTCACTGTTAGTCGGAAGTTTGGAAGTGGAACAAATCGAAAAGTATGCTCCCGACGAATGGACAAGCAGGTGGTAGCCATTATTGAGCAAAATCCCAATCTTTCTGTGCGAATTGTGTCTCGCAAAGTTAGGAAGTCAAAATCCAGCGGACGACGAAACATACGTACTCGAAGACTTTAAACAGTTTCCGGATCTGGCTTGTTACACCGCAATGCAAAGGAACACCGTTGCCGAGCATTCGCGGACAAAGAAGGTGTCCAAATTTCCGAAGAAGTATTTGATTTGGTAGACCATATGTAGCTGTGGTTGAAAATCCAAAAGTTTTGTCTGTACCGGCACTATCAATAAGGATGTGCACGAGAAATAATGTCTGCATAAGCGGTTGCTACCATTTACCAGAAGCCACGACTCTCCAGCTCTGTTTTGGCCTGATTTGGGCTCTTGTCACTATGCGAAATCCGTCCTGGAAAGCTCCAAAGTACTATACAAGAGGTCAAATATGAACCACAAACAGCCAATCCGCCAAACAGCTCAGAACTTCGCCCAACAAAGAAATACTGGGCTCTAGTTGAGCGGAAACTCTTCGAAACTAATCTAGGATTCCGGTACGGTACGGTACGGAACCGGATGGTGGGTGTACCACAGAAAGTTCTAGAATTTGACAGAAAGAAGGATCAACTCTTTCTGATGTAGATATATCTCTACGATTTTGTAAAATAAACAATCGGCTTTGTTGAATTATGGGTAATTTTTTTTTCATGTTATTATTTTGGTGTCCGAACTTAACCGTGGACAGGCTTTATGATCCTAGATTAAAATTTGCTGTCAAAATCCGGCTTTTAGAGTAACAGAGGAATTGTGTTAAAAAGTAACTGTTTAAAATAGGAAAAATATTGAACAGGTATGGTTACGGACACAATGATGATCTAGATCATCCAAACTACCCTTAGGTTCAGTTACTTATGTTGTACATGATCGAAAAAGAGGTTTAGGGTGGTTTGCACCGTTGCCACCGTTAACTACGGCACTCCAAACTATTCTTGAGTTTAGGTCTTGGTGTTTTGCATGATCAACAAGGCGATTTACGAGGACTCCAGCGTACTTATAAGTTGGTAAAGCTCCATGGGACATCATTGCACAACTATAGTCGTATAACAGTATTCTCATAATATCAACGGTATTCCAAACTATTCTTGAGTTAGATCTTGATGTTTTACAATTTACGTCGTGCATGGCTTCGAATTTAAGTCTCCATCGTACTGATAAAGGCGTAAAGCTTTATGGGACATCATTGTACAATAATAGTCATATTACAGTATTCTCACAATATCTACGGAACTCCAGACTATTCTAGATGTTGAGTTTAGATATTGATGTTTTTCATGATCTACGAGGCGGATTAACGAGGTCTTCATCGCACTGATGAGTTGGTAAAGCTCCATGAGACATCATTGCACAATTGATTACAGTATTCTCAGAATATCTATGGCCCTCCACACTATTCCTGAGTTTAGATATTGATATTTTGCATGATCAGCAGGGCGACTTCCGAGGTCTCAATCGTACTTATGAGTTAAATTTTGGAAATATCTTAATCAAAATATCGACAAGTTTTTTAAAATGTTTGTATTGTTTTATCAAAAGGCTAGAACGTGAGGAATATTTTATCCAAAGTACGTAATTGCAATATGCTGTATGTAATCGCGTTTATTGAGGGTGACTTGTAGTCAGAACCGGTGGTTTTCTAAATATTATCAAATATTTTGAAACGTTCATATCGAAAATAATTAAAAAATATAAAAAATTCTTAAGATTTGCAATTATTAGCGAATCAAATGTCCTCTATCTGACTCTTCAATTCAAAATAATAAAAAAATAACCAAAAACATCTGCAATTTAACGTAGCTGTTTTGCCAACAATGAAATACGGCTATGGCGGTGCTATGATGTTCCATGAACGCATGCATACGGTCTAGACATTGTACCCTAGTAGCACACTTGTTGCAAGTGAACTCAAGAGTAGTTTGTAGTACCGTAGATATTCCGAGAATACTGTCATATGTCTAAAAATGTGTAATGATATCTCATGAAGTTTTTCTCACCCATACGTACAGTGGAGACCTCGTAAGAAGCCTTTTTGATCATGTAGAACATCAAGATCTGAACTCAATGATAGTTTGGAGTATTCTAGCTGTTCTGAAAATACTTTAACGTGTCTATCACAGTGTTATGATCTCCCGTGGGTCTATTTGAATTCATAAGTGCGATGGAGACATCATAAATAGTCTCGTTAATCATGTAGAACATCGAGATCTGAACTCGAGGATAGTTTTGAGTACCTTAGGTATTCTATAAATACTTTAACCTATGTATTACAGTGTTATGATGTCCCATGGAGCTATTTCAACTCATAATTTCGGTGGAGACATCGTAAATAGCCTTATTGATCATGTAAAACATCAAGATCTGATCTCAAGGATTGTTTGGAAGGTGTAGACCAACTTAGAAAAAACTGTTTTAAAAATTGTATCCTTTTAATGGTTTTTATCTTGTTTATGCTTGTGGACCGTACAGCATAATACGGTGGACAGCATAATACGGTGTCGAAAAATCCGTATTGAATCGGTTAAACCAATTACCAATGTCCTCCAAAACTGGATTTGAAATGATCAAACTAGGTATAGTGGTACCTTCAAACCACTGACCAGTCGTTCTCAGAACAATATTGGAAGGTCCAATGATATCTTCAATT
This sequence comes from Aedes japonicus, assembly GCA_034211315.2. Classification (NCBI taxonomy): domain Eukaryota; kingdom Metazoa; phylum Arthropoda; class Insecta; order Diptera; family Culicidae; genus Aedes; species Aedes japonicus. The sequence goes on from JASCZW010005201.1 coordinate 109,311, forward strand.
CACCGATCAGTCCATTTCTGAACTGGAAGTCCGACAAGGTCCAGTAGTACATTCAAAATTGTAACCAGTCTATTCCCGAACTGGATTCTACTAGGACTAGTTGATCCTTAAAACCACTGCCCAATCCATTTCAGAACTGGATTTGGAATGATACAACTAGGTTCAATAGTATCTGCAAACCGCCGAACAGCCCATTCCAAAACTGGATTTGAAGTGACCCAACTAGTACAGTGGCAACTTCAAACTACAGACCAGCCTTCTCCAAAATTGTATTTGAAATGACCCAACTAGATCCAGTGTTAACGTCAAACCATATACCAGTCCAATCCAGATGTAGGTTTAACGTGACTCAACTAGATCCAGTGTCACCTAACCAATCTTCTTCAGAGCTGTACTCAAAAGCAACCCAACTAGGTCCAGTTGCATCTTCAAACCACTGATCAGCCCACTCCAGATTTGAATTTGAAATGATTTAAGCTCAGTGGTACCTTCAAGCCACTGACTGACCAGCTCTTTTCAGAAATGGATTCAACCAACTGGATTTAGTGGTACCTTCAAACCACCAATAAGTTTACTCCAGAAATGGATTTGTATTGACCAAACTTGATCCAGTGACTTTTTAACTGCAGAACTGATTTTGAAATAGCCCAACAAAGACCAGTGGCCCCTTCAAAACACCGATCAACTCACTCCGTCTATCCACCACTTCGTGTTTTTATTTGCACTAATCTCGTTGTTCAGAAGATACACAGATTTGAAAACAGAAGTTTATGCTAACTTCGCCTCAGCAAACCTTTCAATTTGTTCTAAAGTATGTACATTTTGTAGCTCACAAATTAGTAACTATTGGTATCACTGGTATCTTCAAACCCCTGGCCGCCCACTTCAGAACTGGATTTCAAACGATTTGACTAGGTTTACACTACCACTGACCAGCTCACTCTAGAACTGAATTTGTAATGGCCCAATTAGATTCACGGGAACCTTCAAACCACCGATCAGTCCTCTCCAGAAATGGATTTGAATTGACCCAACTGGGTCCAATAGTTCCTTCAAACCACCGACACGTCCATTACAGAACTGGGTTTGAAATGACCCAACTAGGCCCAGTAGTAACTGTGACCAGCTGAATTTAGAGCTGAAATTGAAGTGACCCTATTAGTTCTAATGATACCTTCAAACCACTAGAAATAATTCAACTTGGCTCAAAAGTATGTTCAAACCACTAATCCAGAACTGAACTTGGAGTAATCAAATAAGACTCATCGGTATATTAAAACCACGTTCCGTCTTTTATCTGCCCTCCACCGTAGATCGCACGCAACATCTTCCATTCAAAGACACTAAGAGCGCGTTGCTCCGCCACGAGCAATGTCCATGTTCCGTCGTGGTAGAGGACTACCGGACTAATTAAGTTCTTGTAGATGGTCAACTTTGTAGTTCGATTTTACCGTCCTTCGGAGACCAAAGTAGGCATGATTGCCAGTCATAAGTTTGCCTTAGTATCAATCTGCTGGTGTCATTATCGGCGGTCACCAATGAGCCCAGATACACGAATTCGTCTACCGCCTCGATTTCATCACCGTCGAACTGAATTCGTGGTAAGGTCTGAACATTGCTGAGTTATGCAGAAATTTCTGTTTATTTGTATGAGAGCCATCCCTTCTAGATGAGAGAAGGGCTTTCGAATCACTATAGAAAAATATCTTACCCTCAAAAACTCCCACATGCCAAATGTGGTTCCATTTGCTTGATTAGTTCTCAAGTAATTCTGAAACTTGTGTTTCATTTGTTTCATTTTCAGAAAAGGGAGGGGTCTTTAACTATCATAAGTACCTTTCCTGGCCTTAAAAACCCCTCCAGATAAAATTTCACGCCGATCGGTTCAGTAGTTTTCGAGTCTATAAGTTCAGACAGACAGACAGACAGAAATTCATTTTTAATTCAATAGATTATTTTAGAAAGAATTTATTACTATTTTAGATTTATAATTAAAAACTTCTAAGAATTATTCTGGTAGATTTTGTTGACGACTTTCCTTCAAATGTTTGAAATGGACCGCTAAAATGATGACAGAGTCAAGGGTAAATTTTACTAAGATGTTTTAAATATTATGTCTTTTTAAAATATATTTAAAAAATTAGAACCTATAAAATTTAATCTCATAACCAAATGATACTTTTAGAAAGGGGTAATGTTATATCTAAAGACTTTACTCGGAAAAAATAGACACACATAAATGGTTGCCAAAAAATCATTTTTAGTCGAATTTTCTTCAAATTTTCAGGGGGGAACATTAACATTGTTGTTGGGTTTCAACTTCATTGGTCGCAAAACGTCCGCACTTAGCCCTTAACGTCACCGATATGGTTTTAGGGAATAGTGCGACCGACTTTTTTTGATACTTTTACCCACTGTTGCTTCGAAGCCAGCTCGGTATCGAATACTTTAGGTGTTTTACGAAGTTTTGCCTTCGTGATGGCCCAAAACTTCTCAAATGGACGGAGTTCCAGCGAGTTCGGTGGGTTGAAGTCTTTTGGTACAAAAACAACATTCTCTGCTGTGCGTCCAGCCAGAAAGGCGTCTCTTCTCCGTGATATCGCAGGAAGGGTAGCAGGCGTTTCTAAAAGCACTCGTCGCGGTAGATTTGCCAATTCATGGTACCGGGCCATGATGTAGCCAAACCAAGAACTTTTTGGCGAATTAGTCCGCCTTCTTCTTACTTACCTCCTCAGGAACGGCCAACCGTGATGTGGCAACGAACAAGTCCTACCCCGGCAATAGCTTTGTGTCCACCTTGATGTAAGTTTCGTCGTCTATCACTCGGTTTCGTCAGCCACTCTCGGTACAGCTTCCTGGCGCGGGTTTTGGCACATTTCATTTTCATTTAGGATCATTAGTTTTACACATTTAGGATGTATGTTGATCCCAAGCATCATCTGTTGGTTCTCTGTGTGACAACAGTTAATCTGGAAATAATGGAGTAGCAACCTAGGGCGGTCAGGCATGCTCATGCTCAAACAGTGACCGAGAAGCTCTGAGAAGCAAAAATGCCGCTGAACCATTGCTTCGACTAGCGCTTTAACGGACTCACACTGTGAAACGCGCCTTGGTACGACAGACGCTCCATTAGATATTAGGATTTCGGTAGACCCTCCTAACTATTCATTCATTGGCACGCTAATGAACTAATGTGTGAATGTGTGATGAACTTCTGTAAGACTTAAGACGAATTTTCGAAGTCACATGAAAGAAACTACAAAAATGTCATATATCAAATCATTTAGACTTGTATGTTGCATTGCACCAAGAATTTTATCTAAGTCCGGGCATATGAAGTCATTGAAGATTCTTAGATTTGTGCCTTTCGAAAATTCGAAGTGTCGATGTCATGATGACCGACATTTTTCTTTTCCAGCGATTTTGAAACGTTCGTATTTCGTTGATAATTCTACGTCTTCGAAATTCTACAATTCTACACAAGTAACGCTAACACCTCCCCTTTCTCATCCCGACAGCTCCCCCATCAACAGCTACAAACCTGCCGTCACTGTTCCATCTTCGATGTCGCAAACCGTTCAGCTCCAGCAGCAGCAGCTTGTAGCATCCCCCTCGTTGGTCCAGCAACATCAACATCAGCATCAGCACGTTCCGCCCTCTAGCCATACCCCACCGGACATGGGATCGCATCACATCAGCAGCACGCCGCCAGTCGCAGGCCTGATCTCAAGCAACGCTACTACCTCGTCCTCGTCCGGACCACCACCGCCGCCGCCGGCAGCGTCATCGTCAGCGTCGTCGTCTGCTACTACCAGTACTAGTACTGCATCGTTATCATCTTCTTCGGGTCCCTGCGGGGCGGCTGCACCATCGAGCTTAATCGATCTTAACGACTGGGCCAACAACTATCGAGTGCTGGCCAAACGGAAAGACTTATACGAATCCGGTGTGATAAGGGCCACTCCGTCGGCGAGTACGGTGGTAGTCCTTTTCGACTATCCCGAGGGAAGCCAACAGCAGTACGATGACGTTTTTGGCGCTGGTCGCTACGACATCATCGACGATGCTTGTCCTTCCGCTTCGGATGTGATTCCCGGCTGCAGGATATGCGTACGAGTACAAACCGTCCCGGCACATCCGACCGGGAACGTTTTTGTCGAGGCTGTGGTTAAGGAGATGCATAATAATACTAAGATGTTTTCGGTTCAGTTCATGGGACCGGCAGGTGGCGCACAAGAGGTTTGTATATCAATTAATCATTGCTTTGCACGAATATTTGATTCCTTGGATTTCATTTTCCACAGATTAAGTTGGTCAAGCGGGTGGACATTCGGCTGTTGAAACCACCCTGGTGGGACGAGCTGGAAGAGATGGTTGAGGCTGTTGAAGGCGCTCGGAACCGTTCGCAACAGACGCCAGTGAGTAGGCCTGGACCGATGAACTATCACAGTTCGGATGTGCCTCCGGCTTCAACCAATGCCGCCATGTACAATCCAAATCAAAACGTCCCACCCGTTAGTGTCGCCAATACACAGTATAAAACCATGAGCATAACGCAGGGACGTGGTGTAGCGGCTGCTGCACGCTACGATCCTCAACAACAACAGCAGCAGCAGCAACAACAGTCACATGTGCCATTACAAGTCTGTCAAATACTTCCCACACTTCACCCGAACGATGAGTACTATCGAACGGCGGCGACTTCCCCGTTCCAGACGAACCAGATGGTTTCGGGACCTACTGGGGCCAGTGGGGCAGATGGCCAATCGACGAGTCTGATAGCAAATAATCACTACCAAGCGCATCACCTCTCCCAACAACAACAGCAGCAACAGCAGCAGCAGCAACACGGTGGGGGTGAACTTATGGCGCCTGGTGGCTCGAGCACAGTATTAACGTCTGGTAGTCCAGACGATTTGCACGGTGCAAATCGAACGTACTACGACTATGAAAGCGACGACGAACTGCGGCGAGGCGAAATCAACTTCCCTATGGATGGTGGTAAGCTTGTTCATAGCCGGTTAGATTAGTATCTTGCCTTCATACCGTGTTCTATGTCTATTTCTAGAAAACGAAAAATACTCAGGCAGCAGCAAGCGAAGCAGCATGCAAAGCCGTGGCAGCACGTCTAGCTTACTGGATCAGCGAAGTACTCCCAGATCTCAACCAGCAACCCCTAGGTTAGTAGTATCGCGCGACTCTTTCGCTATAGCATGCCTTCTATAATCTCGTTCTTCGTCGTCCTGCAGATCTCAAGCGGCTACGCCGCACCGCTTCAAGAAGGGCGACGTGGTGTCCACCCCGAACGGAATACGGAAAAAGTTCAACGGCAAACAGTGGCGAAGGCTGTGCTCGAACGAGTCCTGCTCGAAAGAATCTCAACGGCGTGGGTACTGCTCGCGGCATCTCAGCCAAAAGGGCAACGCACTGCGATCGTCTGCCGGTTCCACGGCGAATCACTTCAACAGGTATGGAATTCGAGGTTGCTAAAAGTAGTTGGTGAAGTAGAGGCTTAATTTGTGATTTTTTGGTTTCGCTTCGCAGCAGCCGATCCAGTAGTAAAACGCAGCTGGACGAGGACACCTCGCGGGATTCGGAAACCTCACCGAACTACCGGGTGGCGGGCCGGTTCGACCAGGAGGAAACAGACGTGGCGAATATGCTGGGTAAGTTAGCTCTAGATGAGGGGAAGTTGGAAGCGCATTCAAAAATCCGATCTTTTGAGTAAATACGTTCATTGTCTGGTGATTTTTCCGGATTGTGGAGACGCAATACACCTTCAGCCAGGGTTGCGGCTTATCATTTTTGACTCAGGCATATTCATTTGGCAATATCTTCTTTCAGAGGGTCGATTTGATAATATGATGTATGATGAACTTGTAGTGCATGAGTAGACCTACAACTTTGTCTAACAGTACATTGCTCTAACTCCTATATCTTCGACATGAGAGCGTATATTCACAGTGATCTTCACGATGATAATCGCGTGATCTTCACCGCGAATTTCATCGCGAAGATCACTGCGAATATATGCTCTTATTCCTCAGACTTTGTTCCATTTGGGAGCGTAGAATATGGGAGATAGCTATTACATTATCACACCTATACTATATGAAATTGCACAGATACCAAAAACAGCACTGACACGAATATCACTAACAACGTAATGACACGGACAAAGTACAAAAACACGGACTTTAAAACAAATACCTGGACAACAAAACGCGTACACACTGAGTGATACTGAATCCCAAAAATTATCAAAGAAGATTATGTGAGCTGATTTTGAAAGCCCGGTGTTTATTTGGTCACCATAGACTAATCCTTCCGGCATAATCACTTGAGAGTTTTCAAAAACCAACCCCGATCATTGCAATCCTATGGGGATAAAAAAAAAAAAAGAACGGCTCATTTTGTAAAAAGGAAACTTTTGTAACGCAATAAAAAGCAGAAGCGTTACTCAATGTTGATGGAATTTGCTTCACCGTGTAATTGAATACACTGACAGACGACTGCCATTTTTTATCTGAGTCAAAACAGTTTGAGTTCAGCAACATGGAGCGAATTGATAAGGAAACTAGAGTTTTGATTATTCAGAAAGCACTACGAGGGACTGTCTTATAGACATATTGCTCAAATTGTGAAAATATCGACCAAAACCAGCCCTTTCAACCCGCAAAAGGATGAGAAGTGTGGTGGGCTTCTGTTATTCAAAAAATCGTATCCGTTGGATTTGTCCTAAGCGTCAAACAGAGAAAAAACATCAGGACATACAAGAAGCAAAAAATGCCAAAACGAAGCGTGGAACAGCTGAAGCGAGGCAAAGAGCGATGCCGAAAGCTTAATAAAATGTTCAGAAAGCCTCCCAATCGTTGCATTTTAATGGACAACGAAACATATTGCAAACTGGACACAAGGAGCACGATATCAATTTTGTGCAAATAGAGGATAACACTTGTTCGTGACAAAATCTAGACACCCCTAAATACGCATGTTTCTGGAAATACATCATCAACGCGTGACATATTTTGCAAACTGATGAACGTATGTCTGTTCATTGTGTCAAATCAATTTTTATTGATACTACAAGCTTTTAGATCGAAGATGGCGTCGAAAGAAGAGCAAGTGCAAAAAGCAATAGTGTGCGGTCGCAATGAAAAACCGGATCTGTCAGCTTGGAAAGCTTGGTTTTCCTGCAAGCACTGTCCATAACGTTTAAAAATCTTTCTATACACGTTTGACAATAGCCAGGAAGGCTGAAAGCGGCACAAAAACGGATCTCAGGAACCACAAGAAGCACGCGAAGGTGAAGCAAATACTGCAGAAGAGACCAGATCTTTTGGTACGTACTCTGGCTAGAATAATAAAAATTTCCCCAAAAATGCATACTTCCAAGTACCGGCAAGGTATGAAGTCGTTCAAGGTGAAAACTGTACAGAACCATAATGATAAACAGAATGTGACGGCCTAAACCCGGGCTCGCAACTTGTATCGCGAATATTTGACAATTTTTTCCTGCGTGATAATGGACGACGAAACTTATGTGCTGGAAGACTTTGAGCAGATTTCCGGAATGTTTTATCATACGAAACAGCGTAGAGGAGCATTTCAGAATGAAGAAAAAGACGAAGTTTCCCAAAAAAAATTTGATTTGGCGGGCAATAGGCAGCTGTGGTCCAGCAAGCCAAAGCTTCATCACTACCGAAACGATAAACAAGGAAATATACCGTGAAGAATGCCTAAAGAAGCAAATGTTACCATTCCTACGCAACCATGGCGCTCTCTCGCTTTTCTGGCCTGATTTGGCATCTTCTTGTCACAACGCCCAAGATGTTTTGGAATGGTATAAAGTGAATGGAGTCCGTCTTGTACCGAAAGAGGCGAATCCACCTAACTGCCCGGAGTTGCGACCTATCGTGCGGTATTGTGCTTTCGTGAACTCTTTCAATGTAAACAACTAGCTACAACAATAGAACAAATACGAAAATCTTGGACAAAAGCAGCTAAATCGATTGCCCAGACCCTAATGGCTGGAGTAAACTCAATTAGTTTTAACATGACTAATAATGCACAATGAAATGAATGAAAAATGGATCTTGGATTGAACTAACAGCAAATTTGTTTTATTTCAAATTTCATCTGTCCAGATTTTGTAGCGAACAAGCATTAATTCGCCAAATTGTCCAGAATTACGTCCGATCGAGCGCTTCTGGGCAATAATCAAGCGGCACCTCCGAAAGGATGGCAGACAAGCACAATCTGTCAATGAGCTAAACAAAACATCGTCATCTGCTAGCCGAAAGGTATCGCAGAGAACTGTGGAAAAGCTAATATTGAAGGGCATTCGTCAAAAAGTGCATCAGTTTCATATCAAAGAGCAATTTGATGAAAATTATATTTTTTCCCGCAATACAGAGACCATAGTGATTAATACACATAAACCGTTTTTGCATTTGAAAACTAAGAGAAAAACATCTGCACAATAATATGTCTTCTCTTATAAAATGAAGAGTCCATAGTCTAGAAACAACCTGATTTTTCATCTGTAAGAATATACCACACAATAAAACAGTTGCTGATCTCCAAACCAAATAGACATGCAAACTGGTTCCATAGTATTCATGGAATCTTCTCCAATTACTTTTGCTTTCAACCTGGAACTAAGCTTGAAAATTTTCAACAAACGAGCCATATTGACCAACACTGAAGGTGGTTCTACTTGGCCTTCCGTAATTCACTCTGGAGGTAATAATCGCCGAGCTGCAAGCGGCGACACTGAAACCTCCGGCGCCAGCAACAGGGAGATCATCGGGGCCAACCCTATCTGGCCCACCTTGAGAAGGGTTCCCTCACGATGGCGGACCTGATGAAAACGGTCCCTTGAAGTGGGCCCTTCAACATTATCGCTGATTGGGACCGGTATACAGCTCTACGACTCGGAGCAAATCCAAGAACTGTACCGTCAACTGCGTTCCTGCCGCTTGAAGGGGGAACAGTTGAAAGCTGCCACATCGGTGACGATGACGTGCATATTTAAGTTTGGGCCGTAAACGCACCATCAGCATCCTAAATTGGAATGACTTCCTTAACAGGAAGGATTACGAGTATGCACCTCAAGACTGAACTTAGCGTCTGCATTCCAGGATTGTACGACTTGATCGTTGCGGCTCTGATAGAGAAGGGAGTCACGATCACTTTACGCAACAACATCAACTGTCACCTGCATCCGAGCTTCCAGCTGCAGTTTATCAAAGCCATCGGAGTTGCGGTTCAATCTGCCGTCGGCCCTATTATTATCATTGTTGCCTATTGTCCCAAGCAAGCTATCTCCGTTAACGAGACGAAAACGTTCCTATAAAACGAGATCCGTTAGCTAACTTGGAGGCAAGGGCCATTAATCATCTCCGGTAACCTGAATGCGAAACACGAAACCTAGAGGAATACCCGGTGTAACCGAAACGGTACCATCCTACAGAAGGACCTGAAGACGGCTACTACACCGTCCTGGGCCCGGATACTCCCCACCCGGTTGAGTAGATCCGGGGTCCATTCAACGATCGACATCTTCCTCCTCAGGAACTCAGCTCGGACCACTACCAGTGGTGGCCGAAGTTGACTCCTCGGTTAACCGTCATCGGATCACCAGACGGAACTACCATCTCACCAGATGTGAAAGGTTCCGACAACACGACGACGACAGCGTTGATTTCGACGTGCACCTCGAGTTGATAGGTGACATCGATCGGCAACTGCAGAGAATCGAACAGGCGATCTTACAGGCCCGGGAGCAACATATCCCAGTGATAAATCAGGTGAACAACTCGTTGATAAACCCACTAAAGATTTGATCCAATTGTGCAACGCCACCCGAAGGCATCACCAGACAACTGGTCTGCCTAGCTGAAAAAGGTATCGTTATCGAATGACTAAAATTATCAAAGACAGAATGGTGGACCTCAAAGATTCTGCAAAGCCCATTCGGAAGATGACACACATTTTAAAGGCAGAGCCCATTCCACCGTAGATCCCACTAGATAGCAATGGCTGAAAGGATCACTTGATAACTCTTGTAGGGAAAACAACTGAGATAGGTCAACACTTCATCAGCTCCCACAGTCTCGGAAAAATATCATCAGTCCGCATAAAGCTGTCCAAAAATTTCTCGAAGGAGTTGGAGTTCTCAGCTGACGTACTATTGACCTATATTAAAACCTCAAATAACATGGAGGCCCCAGGTTTCGACAACATCCTGAAATTGGAGCTCAAGCAATTCAGCCCTCAGCTACATGGTCATCTGGCGTTGGTCTTTAACTAATGCTTAAGGCTTAGCTACTCCCCCTAGAATTGGAAGTCAGTTAAGTCATCCACACCCATAACATTCCATGCTTCACTGCACGGTGCAGTTTCCGATGCGCATGAGATGTCCGGTGTTCCGCAGCGAAGTATACAAGGTCCGCTTCTGTTTAAAAAGGCATGGTCTAAATAAAATCAATTTTCCCTTCTGCTTACGTTTGATCATTGGTGCCACTCTACTGCCGTTCTACGCATAACTGTCCCATGTTGCAAAAGTTGTAGTTGAGAAAAAAGCCTTTTATGTTTTGCATCACTATTGTGTAGTGTTGGTAATATTCGTGGCAAAACCCACAAATTTATGATTGGCATTTGAAGATGTCGCTGAGGTTCGATGGAATCTGTGGTATTACAAATAATAAGATTATTTTTGTATGTAAAATATTCAGTGGGACTGACATGCGTAGAATCTTGCCTTGCAGCAGAAAATTCTAGGCATATCAGTCGCACTGCATGATGTATTGATGGGTCGTAGGCGATAGAATTTACGTTTTCAAATAGACATACCATGTGCATTATTGTTTATGCTCCTATCATGATTCTGATTATTTTTAACACCATATCATCGTTAGAAACACAGTTCCTCTAAACGCAAATGGTGGCTTATATAGACAATTTAATGTCAATGTTTTCACGTCAAAGTCATTGTTTGCTAAGCCCTTATCAATGCTGAGTGTCGAGTTGTTCCTACAAAAGATGTTGTAAACTTAAATCAATTCTTTTTCTAAGATCTCTTAAAGTTTACGGAAGAAGAGTGCTTCGAGCATCTAATCTGAACAGTTGCGTCGATTATTTCTCATTTAAAATTTTCTTATAGGGTTATGGCGTTATCATAGTTTTCGGTGTTTTTTTTTTCGGCGTCGCGAGTGCTCGAGCCATACAGAAAAGATCAAAAAACTGCTGCTAAGGGAAATATGACGGTAAATAACTAAAACATCCATACTATTAGTTCACCATATTTGCCGTATCATGGTGTCGATGCCTTGTTGCTAACGCTGCTTTGATATCGGTTATAGGGCCTTATTTTAATTTCGGTTATCTGTTGTTCGGCGGGGCGAGCGATAATGTGAGCACGGAAAAACCAATAAACTGAATCCTAGAAAGTGTGAGCTGTTTAGTGGATTACCTGTTACATAGAGGGAGAGGAGGGATTGTGTTTTCCGTTTGATTCCGACTATCTTTGTTGCTTGTGCTGACGATACGCGTGTTTCGTCTGCAGCATGCGGACTTCTTTCAGTAATGCAATCATAACTCGACCAGTCGAGTTATTAGTGACGGCGCTGAGAATGCCTGCGCATTGTGGACGGGATACGCGTGTCTGTCGAGATGGGCGGTGGTGGTGGTAAAGTGGTTGGATTTTGGATGGAGGATACTAGTTTTTCTTCTCATTTCCAGGGTGGCCACAGACTCGGGAAAATCGGGAAATGCGGGAAAAATGCGGGAATCCAAAATCATCGGGAAATATGCGGGAAAAAGGCGGGAATTTCAAAAGTCATCGGGAATTTTCGTCATATGGAAGGAACCATACTCACACCATTTTCAAATGATTTGAGTAGCGTTTTTGTCATTTACTCGGTCCACCGATCTCATTGTTCAGCCTGTTCAAAACGCACCGCTTAGAGCATCTTCAGCGGTGGTCTGATTTTAACTTCTAGTTGATTTGCATCAGTAAACTTAAAAAGAATCAGCGAAAACAGACCAACTTTGCGTTCCCCGCACCGGTGTAGTATTTCTTGTTGTTAAACCCACCAACACCTATCATCTTGTCAATCTAACAATATCCAGAGATCAGAAGTTTTGTTTTCTTCAGAGACCGAGGATTATTCGCAAACTTTTTACCATGGATTGGTTTGAGGGGTGGTGAGTGTGTAGATATGCATGCATCTCATTTAAACGATATTAGATAGTGCTGATAGTGATAGAAAGAGCCACGCCAAGCTATGACAAGAAGCACTTTCTGCGACGTTTCAACATGCCATGGGATACCCAACAAACAATCACTCATTAAATAAACATCATTTTGGCGATTTAATTCAGCGAGTGTGCTTGAATAATTCGAACTATT